>JAVSCE010009334.1:0-236233 GCA_032199065.1 Smutsia gigantea
AGTTTTCTGTGATCACTTGAAGAGTGGCATGAAAAAGAAACTAGGTAAGCAACTTATGTTTACACTTTTGTTTACTGAGGAAATCCAATTAAACGATTTGAAAGTTTGGAAACATGCTGTTTGCCAAATGTTCCACCTGAAGCTCTGAAATGGTCCAGGGCTCCATGGCTTCTTCATGACTTCTAGAGCAAACGCGAACAAAAATACCATAATGACATTTTTCCTACAAAAGTATTTTTTAATATCACTAATAATTGTGAAAGGAAAACATGCCTGGAAGAATGTTCCTACAATTACAGTGTACTGTATGGGTGAATTTTAATGCGACCTTGGCAGCCACATGAACCTGTAGAGTTATTAAGACAGGTCAAGGGAGACACATACCAGGCAGCTTTAGACTTGTGACTGGGCGCTCTAACCAACTGAGTAATTGAGCAAGGCACATTCCAAAGAAATGAGGAGGAGGGCCAGTCCAGGGATAATAGTGGTGGGAGGCATGGGAATTCAAGAAAGTAAGTCTGACCTAACAGCTCTCAAGGAGGGCCATTGACACTGCTTTCTCCTCAGACAACCACTCCCCGCAGAGCTTATGATGCAAACCACTTCTGCAGAGTCCTAGGTTCGGACTCTGTTTCACTCCCTTTTTTGTCATGATTTCTTAGGTAAAAACAAACGTGCTTCGGTGGCTTAAAATCAAGTCATTTTTTAAGTGGAAAGAACTTAGAATTCTACTTTCCTAAATCCTTGGCTTCTCAGAAGAGGATGCACAGGTCCCCAAAGGCAGGGCCCCAAGGTCAGTGAGGGGCAGAGCTAGGACCATGGGGATCTCATTTTTTTCTGTCTGCTGCATGGTGCTCTTTCCCTTGGGACACAGCAGCCTAATCAAGCTGATTTCTTTAGTCACATCAGGACTTTATGATAAGGCCTGCTTTATGGAGTTTTCAAAATCTTAGTGAGTTATTAGCAAACTTACAAAAATATTCACTGATCTTTTTTATGCAGTACAGTTCAGAGATGATCAAAGCCTGTCAATCTAGTAATGCTGTAATCTTTTTCTTTCCAAATCTAATAACCAAAAGCACCCTTACTTTCATACAGATTTTTTATCTTCCATATCTATCCTTGCAATTAAGAAAATTACCATTTCTTTTAAAAGGAGAGTCTTCTCGTTTTTAAAAAATCATTAACAATGTGCTAATATAAATTTCTAAATCAAGAAAATATGTGCAATTTTATTGCTGTGTTTTCAAAGTGAAGAGAAATTAGATTTGCAAGAGGCCGTGTGTCATGAGCTTTAGGATACCAGGACAGAGTAACTCAAGAGCCAATATTCAATTCTCCATTTTGTGAATAGTTGTATAAGTCATTATCTCAATGGTTTACACTCTTGGTATGTAACAAGTGAATTAGAATAAATTCATCTCTGAATAAAAGGTTTTTGCACATGTGCGTGTATGTGCATGAATGTGCCAAATATTATTCATTAAGCATTCCCATGGCAGACTTAGGCCTAAGACTGCCCTTCATTAAAAAAGCAAACAGAAGGGGAAACTGAGCCATAAGGAAAACAAGCAAACAAAAACACTACATTCAAACTCTCTGCTCTTCAATAATGTGAAGGAAACACAGCACACACTTGCCAAGAACATCTTTCTGTACAAATGTTCTCTTTCCCCCACAAGTTTGCTCCAAACAGAAAATTCCTTTTTAAGATTAAGAATAAGCACAAGCCAAGAAAAGCAAAGAAATTCAAATTTAGGGCTGACACTGCAACCTCTTTAACCCCACCACAGCTCCCTCAGAAACACTCAAAGGTCCTACTTGCATGGCTCTTTTGAAGGGCACGGGTGTGGTCTGAGCAGACCCAGGGCACAGGTTCTGGGTGTGTGTGTTCCACTGACATTCAAGTGAGGGCTTGTGCTCTGTGTTGCTCTGGCCCCCTCTGACAGCCATACAGGGAGAGGCTGTATCACCCACACAAGCACCTGCCTTCCCGCCCCTGGGCCTTGGCCACGTGCACCCCGAGCTGGCAGAGCTGGCCCACCGTGGGGTCACCTTCACTAGGCACTGGGGAGGAGGATGTCAGAGTGAATGGGGAGGCCAAATATGAAGGCTACTTGGATTTCTTGATTTGGATTCAGATTTGGGCTAAGACTATTTAACTGAACACCCACAGAGTTTTCACGGGCTGACAGCCAGTGGAGGACAATTAGCAGTGATAAGAAGCTGGGAGGCAATAGGTGCAAATTCTCACTGACGGATGGCGGTTTTGAAGTATATGATTCTCTCTCATGGACTAAGACCCACCAGGCAACATTTTTCATGTGAAAAGTAGCAGAAAGTTTGAGAATGGAATTACCCAGAAATCCTGTTATTATAACTGAACATAATTCTAATTTTAATGGTATGCCTTACTAACTGATTGAGTGAGCACAGGATGGAAGGTAGGTTCTTTCAAATTAGTTTGGAAGAGCCACGACCCAGCAAGGATGGCACCTAGCAGCAACCTAGTCTGTTCTTCTTCTGATCTGTGGTCCAGTTACAATTATGTAAAATGAGCAGCAGAAGCTTTCTATGTTGGACATAGAAAAGTTGTAGTCCAACCCCCTTCAGCCAAGGACAGAAGAGCTGTGTTCTAGATTTCAGGAAAATGTACATTTTCCCTCCATTAAAGTGAACATTCCCCTCAGCAATACCCATGATTTAGACAAAGCTTAAGGAGAAAAAAGAAACCCTTAACATCTGTGTGGGCTGGGAATGTAAGGCAGTGGGTGGATTCTGAGCACCGCTAAAGTGATTGGGAGAAAAAAACATGTTTATTTGTTAAAATGGAAACAGCGGTGACAAGGGAGCTGAAATATTTAGACAAAGCTGTAAAGGAACCCAGAAGACATGTTTTATAGTCCTCATGAAACAAAGTTCCTCACTATGGAACAGCATACATATGTTTATAATTCCTTTATAGGGTGCTCATTTAAGTATATGTCAGTATGTTATACATATTAAGTGTGTACATATTATGTATATGTGTGTGTGTGTGTATATATATATTATATGTATAAAAATATATGTAGATATATTTGTCATCAAAACATAGTTCTGGGTCTGTTCTTCACTGTTTTTTGTTGTGTGGCTGGCTTATCCCATGAGCCAAGACACATATCTCCACTTACATTAGTTGCCTGGGACATTAAAAGCTCTTGTTTTTAACATGGCTATCACCAAGGTAACCTGATGGTATTCTAAGTTGTGAGTGACACTAATTTTAAATTAAGAGCAGGCTAAAGGAGCCCTAGTTACATGGGATTAACAAACATTTTGGGTCAGATATTTTTAAATTTGTTTTTAAGTGTATTAAACTTGCTGCCAATTCCTGTTTGTGTAAATCATTTCTAATCAAGTGTGATAGCCTTGGTTGTTAATAACAGTATTTAAAGAAGACCTTTTTTTTCTTTCTCTAATGCACCCCCTCTTTCCATATTTCTCTGCAGTCTACCCAAAGAGAACGCTTGCATGACTACAGAGCATCCTGGTGATTTCTTCAAGCTCATGAACCAGTGGAAGAACTAGGAATAAAATCTGGAGTTCTATTCCTTCACTTGAGAATACCACGTCATGCTACCATGATTACCAAAGGGACCATGAAACTGAAGTCTTCTTCCTACATGGGTAGCTGGGTTTTATGAAATTGAAAATCATTTTAGGTTACAATTTAAAAGTTGGCTCATGGGAAAGGGTAGAGTATTTCCTGGACTTTAAATATAAGTTTCTGTTTGTGTGATTAAAAGACTGCTGTTCTTAATATAAAACTGGGAACATCTCGTCTTATACGGAGCACACAGCTCTTGTCACCACAGTTTTAGTGTCTATGCAAATTCAATTATGAAAAACAAGACTTTGAATATACAGAATAAGATTTTCCTTCTTTAAATTGATTTCAAGCATGTGGCAGTAAATAGCAGTATAGACAGTAGCTAGTCAAGAAGTTACATCTTCAATTAAAATGGCTTCTAAATACTGTGTCTATATGTCTCATTTTATAATGACAACAATAGCTACTATTTATTGACCAGCTATGTGCCAAGAACTGTATCAAGGGCGTTATATACATTATATCTCATTTACCTAAAGTGATATTAATAGTGTGTGAAAATTTGAGCTTTCTTTATGGTAAAAGGCCTAAAATAATTGGCTTCTGCACATGCCTCTGTTAGCTGGAATCTGGAGCATGAAATTCTACAGATCTTTTTCTTATAGGGAATGAAGACTGTCCCATTAGATTAATCTCTCTCTTCATAAGCATCTTGGTTCTCTGGGTTGAGTTTCAGTGAGTTCAACTGAGCCAAACAATGCTATTAGCCTCTGTCATAAATGCAATATGGAACTGTCTTACCTTCCCCTTCATTACTGCCAGACAAACACCCCTTACCTCAAGTTCTGTATTTATACTGGAAGCAAACAATAAAGCTTAAATCATAAGACATTAAGCATCATTTGTACCCCAGAGGCCATATGAGGGGCTGAGATTTTAAACACTGTGCCATTTATCAGAATGGACTACTAACCATACTTCATATCAGGTGTAACAGAATAAGCATGAAAGCATTCTAGCTTCATGCTTCTTTTTATAATTTGGCTAGGATTCGTCACTTTTGAACCAATAGTAATATTGTAATATTTTTGGCATTAGCCTATATATCTCAGCATTTGAAACAGCATTTTCAGACAGTTTGAAATAATAAATGACCAATTTATCCAATATATTTAGGGGTTTTCTTGAAAAATGTTGATATAATTAAGAAAAAGATCTGTGCATTTATCACATTGCCAATTTGCAAATATTTTAATGTTCATTTTAAGTCACAGGGGCTTGCCAAACCATATGTTGGAATTGAAGTCTGTTATTTGTAAAGAAATTATGCAGTTACCTAACTCAAGCTCACCATGCTCTCCATTATGTTCTAGATTATGTTATATGCCCTACTGTTATATTAAATAACTACAGTAATACTTTATTATATTATTCCACATACTTACCATCATTGCCTCAGTTTTAAAATACCAACTAAACACTTAAAAACAGTATCTTTCACGCAGAGTGATGCCTTTTATTTGACAGTTAATAGAATAATCTTCTACAAATATTGTGAAAAGGCTGTCTTACGTGATATTGCCATTAGATAAACAAAATTACAAATGGCTTAATTATTACTTCATAAAATTGGCTAAGTCCTAGGAATAAAGACTTGTTTGGGCTAAAGCAACTTACTACACCACAGGACACTAATTTAAGGAGCTGGAAAACTGCTGAGAATTGATGAAATATATGAATTGTAGGAAGTCTTTCTTTAGAAAGTAATTTTAGTCATAAAACATTAAACCAAGTGTTGGCAATGGAGGCTATTGGGAAAAGCTTGCTTTAATGAAGGGTTATGAATGTTTGTAATTAGCAATTAGCATGTCAATTACTTTTATATAAAAATGTAATTCTAACCTCGTAAAAATGTGATATTTAGAGTGTTATAGTGGTAATTTATCCAATATGCCTGTTTTCACAGGTAAAGGAGAAAAACTTCAGTTCAGATCCAATCCAATTCTAAAGAATAAAAAATCTCAAAGAAGTGCAAGCTAGTGAAAAATGTTGTACAAAACACTTTATAATGATATTTCAATTTTAATTCAAAAATCTGAATTACTCTATAATTACGGTAGCTGTCTCTTAACCACTTACCATTTTATTGTTCAAATTGAGAAAACATACCTGTACAGCCAGTTTTTCCTTTTTTGCTTGAATATCCCATATCACAGTGGCAGATAAATGAGCCTTTAGTGTTTTCACAGGTTCCACTTAGGCAAATATTTGGATTCAGGTCACATTCATTGACATCTGTAAAATATTGATATTATGAATACTTATAACCATTGGTTTGATACCACTGAAAACATTTTCTCTGAGATAAAATAAATACCACAAATAAATGTAAAAAGATGAAGTGTTTTCACTCAAAAAAAAAAGTACCATACTTATGGAGCTCATGCCACATTTGCTTTCTATATTGCAGGCTACCATGCAGACTGGTTTTTTTATGTGGGTCGCAAGCAGGAGGTCAGTAACCGATTAACTCTAGGCTGAGTATAGAGCCTGTTTATATAGCAGTCTAGAAAACTTTTTAAAACAACATATTCTGTTGCAAGGTGAAAATTTTAATACAGTCTGCAATTGCCAAAATTTTAGTTTCCATATTTTGAAAGGAAGGATAGATGAACTAATAGTCTTAGTATAGGTAGTTACCAACTTCACTTCTTCCCAAATTAAAAATCATCTATTTTTTTTATGGCATTCCCTTTAATTTCTGGGACTTCACAAATATTCAGTAAGGGTTTTCAGGAGATATAAATATGATACAATTTAAATATTTTCAATCCTGGCGCTTGCTTCTGACCAAGATGGAGTAATAGGGACTGACTTCACCTTTCCACCTGAAACAACAAAAGGATGAGAAATAGGAAGCAAAAGACGGTGATCCCTGAGAGAAAGGAAACAAACTAGGTGAGTTGTCAGAATGCCCCAGATTACCGTGTACGGAGAGTTTTGTGGTCATGGCATAGGGAAGGGGATGACAGACGGAACCAGGTAGGGTCCCAGAGTTGGGGGATGAAGTTGGAAATCCTGGAGGACCAAGGCAGCTAGAGTTCACAGGGCAGAGTGAAGGACAGAAGAGAGCTGCAGAGACCGAGAGCTCTAGAGATCTGCAGAGGGTCCCAGTCAAGCATTCAGATGAGTAGTGATCAATGCATTCATGGAAGGAAGCTGGCAGAAGTACCACTTAAAAGAACTAGAGGGAACGATCACCACAGTTCACAGGCTTGGGATCGTGCCTGTTCCTACCAGTCAGACTGGAAAATCAAATAATTCACAGGAATTGGGTAGAGTATCCAGAAGGGCTTTGCCTCAGTAATGGAGCAAAATTAGCCCTAGACTAATTGCTGCATAAAAACTTAAAGCAAGACTTTGAAAGGATCAGTCTGTTTCCAAATACCTGAACTGGGTTCCAGAATAAAGCTAAAAAATATTTCTAGGAATACAAAAATATCTAGCACTTGTTAAGTCAAAATTTATAATGTCTGGCACCCAATCAAAAATTACCAGGCATTCAATGAAGCAGAAAATTATGACCCATAATGGAGAGGAATGCTAATTTATTGAAATGACCCAGTACCGACACAGACGATAAAATCAGTAAACAAGAATATTTAAACAGTTATTATAACTATATTCCATATGTTCAGAAAGCTAGAGGAATGATTGGACATACTAAATAGAGACACAGAAGATATGAAAAAGGACCCAAATCAAACTTTTGAAGATGAAAACTACAATGCCTGAGATTAAAAATACAGTAAATAGGATTAAAGGCAAATTAGATATTACAGAAGAAAAACTTAATAAACTTGAGGACATAGCAATAGAAACTCCAAAACAAGTACAAATAATTCTAGAGTTTATTGCATTTTTGTGAGAAATAAATTTTGCTTGCCTTTAGTCAAACATTTTAAAAGCCTAAAGTGTAGTCATAGTAGTGGAGGGTTCATTGGACAGAAATAATGCATAGACATAAAATAAACATTCATTTGGAGTTGACCAGTGGTTTTCTCAGTACACATAACATATCTCACGAGAGCATTGTATCACTGTCACAAGAAAGTTGCTCTTTGGAATCCTGTCTTTGGAATATTAGAACTATGCCCTTAAGTAACCTTACTTTTCCCTTAGGATCTATTAATTACCCAAATTAATCTTTATGTAATTTAAAAGTGCTGGTAAATAGCAGACAAAATGGGAAATTGTGGGGGGTTTTTTTGCTTACCTACACAAGTCTTCATGTCCTCAGATGCCATGAATCCATCATAACACAAGCACCTGTACTCTCCAGGTATGTTTGTACACTGACCACCATCACAGATATTGGGGTTATCCTCACACTCATCAATGTCTGCAGAGAAAATAAATAGCAACAACATGTTGTTGATGTTGGTTGTACTATTCAGTGATGAAAAAGCTAACTGACTCAAGTCAATCAAACAGCATACTCACATAAGACAATCAGCTTTCAAATCCAAATGAAGCTTTACATAAACTACCCAATCAGGTTATCCCAGGTTAAAAAGGAGAGAACTATTTTCAGGATTCACAACACACTGTTTAGGGTCAAGGCCCATACCCTCATAAAGTCTATCATTTAATTAGCAATTTTTTCTCTGATACGAATTTGTCATTCAGAAATTACTATGAATCTTATTTTTCTCATTGTCAAATTTACATGCCTAAGATCTATCATATTTTGTTTTACTAATATTTTAAGGTAAAAAATTGCTTGAAATAAGTGTATCTTCTTAGATGCCATTTTAGTAAAAATATTTCTTTCTAACATTTAATTTTTATAGCCAAATTTATATGTAGAGCTTCTAAGGGAGATTTTTCTAGGTCAGATAAAATAATTTTAGTTCCTAAACCCAAGTTCCATTTTTAACCTGAGCCATAATTAAAACCTGTTATTACCCACCTCATTTCTCACTCCTAGTGGGCTACAAGGCTCTTCTAGCCCAGGGTGATAGAACAGGAACTATAAATTAGACCAGCAGTTCTCAAATTTTAGTACTCTTGACAATCATTTGGAGGGCTCATGAAAGCAGATTCCTGGGATCTACACCCATAAGTTCCTGATAGAGTAGATAAAGAGTAGGGCCCAAGATTAAGCATTTCTAATACACTTTCGGAGTTGATAACTGCTGGTCCAGGGAACACACCCTGATTAGCACTGAAGTAAGCCAAAAGATCAGATTCTTCAAAATTCTGATCATTGAAGAAACTGTATTTTATACTCCATTTATTAAGCATATGCCAGATACTGTGCTACATGCTATTCCACACAAGCAATCTGAGCCCATTTCACAGATAAGAAAGTTGAGGCTAAGGATCTTTATCAAGGATACACAGCTAAAATATGCAACAAAACAAAGATCTGAACTCAGTATTTGGGCCCTGAACCACTCCACACAGTGTTCTCTTATTGAGGGATTTCACAGGAAGCTAAAACTGACTTACCGGTGCATGACCTCTGGTCAGGCATTAGTGCAAAACCTGGTTGACAGCTGCATTCATAGCTGCCTTCAGAATTTGTACAGAAGGTCTCACAACCACCGTTCATTATGCTGCATTCATCAATGTCTAAGAAAAATAAAAATAATATCACCTTTCTCTGTGTTTATGATCATGGTGTGTGATTAAGTTTCTACATGTGGGTCAAGTAAAGTGAAAAACAGCAACAAAAAACGAGCATCCCAGGGCAACTGGCAGTAGTGACAGTTGATTCCTTCAATAAATACTAAGTATACACCTACTATGGGCTAGAGAGGTGAATCTAATAGTGAATGAGAGACACACTATCCCCGCTTTCATAACGCTCACACTGAGACCAGGGAGTTGTATGAACAATTAATTACACAATACATGGTGTGCCACAGGAGATGTGGGAGAAATGTTAGGCATGAAGGGGATATATCCCAGTTATGACAACGGGCACAGGGGCAAAATTCTCTGCTTCACAGACTCAGTTGATAGACTTGATATTCGGTTTGATTGGCTGAGATCCCAATCCTGTTCAAGAACCTGAGTTGGAGGTCTGCGCTGTCCTGGGTCCTGTTTCAGAAGAATTTAAGCTGATTCATGGCTCCGGGTAGAAACCGTGTAAGACTTGGCGGTTCCACATAATGTACACCCCAGACCAGCCCCAAACTGGCAGTTTCTACAAAGTTTCACTTTGATTTTGGACACAGTAAAGCCACAGGGCCTTCTGTGCCACTCTTCCCAGAACAACTAAACCTACAGAGGGCCAGCCACAAAGCAAAATGCTTGTCCCACAAAACCCCATCTTTGGAGAGTGCCAGACCTGGCCTCTATTTCAGTGTAACATATGAAGATACCATGGTCTTCTTTCCAATACTTATTCTTTGAAATCTTTTAGCTGATCCAAACCAGCTAAGGGCAGAGATTGCACGTAAGGCTTTTATCTTTTCCCCTTGTGCTCATCATGCCTCATTTATTTCAGGTGGTGAGTAATCACTTGCTGGTTTGTCTGGGTAGGCGTGGGCATAAACAAGGCATGTGCTACTCTTCAGAGCAGCATGGGTCAAATTATACTTGTTAGAGCTAAAACATTCTACAGCCTTCGGTTAACTAGTTCTTTAAACAGACAAGGGAGGTGAGATCCAAAGATTGACCCACTTTGAAAAGGATTTTACTTACAGGGACACAAGAAAGATGAAGTAAAAGTAGTGATGGAAAGAGACCTCAAGAGAACATTACTTGAATATTTCAGAAAGAGGCTATATAAATAAGAGAGAGAACTCACCAACACAGAACAGCCTGTCGGGAGTTGAATGATAGCCAGGATTGCAGGCACACTGATACTTCCCGACGAGGTTCACACAGCGGCCATTGGGACAGAGGTTTGCACTCAGCTCACATTCATTGATGTCTGTTTAGAAAATAAGAACAGCAAACACCCAGCCATAAGCTTCTGCCTGTAGCAGAGACATGCATCAAACAACCAACCACAGTAAGTGGTCTTAGAGTCTTCCTGCTTACCTACACACGCTGAGATGTTGGGGGACAGCTGGTGACCAGGAGGACATTCACAGCGGTAACTTCCCTCAGTGTTTAGGCAAACGCCTCCTCGGCATAGGAGGGGATCTCTCTGACATTCATCAATATCTGCAAAGTGGAAATGATCCGTGCTGAAGATGGTGGTGGTGTCCTGCTCAGATTCCCACGGTCAGGCCAGGGCAGACACTGCCCTGTTGCTGAGAGTTCCGGCTGCTCATGGCGCTTAGGCTCCCTTCTCAGAGACCTGCTGTCCACTTCACTCACAAGTGCCTGGGAGGTGAGAGATTATGCCCCCCTCCCATGCTGGGGGCTGCCCATGGCCAAGTACTGATTGAACAGGCATGGGAATATAAGATCTTGGCATCCTTGCCTCAAGGTGGGACAACTCTCAGGTAGCCTCCACACTCCTGAGGCCCTGGGGGAGCAGGTGAAGGCTAAACGCAGTGGAACTCTGCTTCTCTTCCCCGCCTACCCTGAGCGGCTTCCCTCATTTTCTTGCAGGTTCTTCCTGGGAGCACTCCCTCAAAAAAGTCCCCATCTCAGGTTTGTTTCTAGGGAACCTGATCTAATATAACCAGTTTAATCAATCTCTTTTTCTACAAATTTTGGACAGAAACCCTATAACGTGAGTCCTCATATAGCTTATGTTTGAATTGTTCTGTCTCCCCTGGGGTGTCTATTCCACATGTTAAGCTCACTTCTCAGGGACCCATAACTGGTGTCCGAGGCCCACCACCCCACGGCGTGAATTCCCTCATTTCTTCTGCTTATCAGTCTCCCTCTGCCACAGACTGATTCCTGACTCACTGGCCGGGAGACCAGTGCCCTGGGGGAGCAGGAAGAACCTGGCACATAGTCTATGAGTCAACAAAGCTTCTTGGAATCTTTTTTCCTGCACCGATCAAAAGGTCACACACTTACCCATACAGTTCTTCATCATCATGAATCCACTTTCATAGCCTTCATCGCACTTGCATTCAAAGTCCCCTGGGGTGTTAACGCACTGGCCTCGGCCACAGAGGTCGGGAGATATGCGGCATTCATCAATGTCTGTGCAGAAGCAGCGAGTGGTAGCAAATCAGTGTCAGGGTAGCTTTAATTCCTGCGGCAACATGTTAGAGATGAAGGATTTCAAGGGGTGTCCCTCCAAGGGAGGCCCCTTCACTGACCTGTGCAGTTCCTTTCTTCGGAATCAAGAGCGAAGCCGCTGTCACACCTGCACTTAAAGCTGCCGATGGTGTTCCTGCACTTGCCGTGGGTGCAGAGGCTGGGAATCATCTTGCACTCATTGATATCTTCAAGACAAATAAAATATGCAAAAAGTTCATGAGCATACAATTTAGGAGGTCTTAATGGTGGCATTTTAAACCCAGGGGTTGGCAGGACTTGATTTAAGGTCTTGGCGTTTTAAAGAATGTGTGGCCATGAGAAGTAGGACTTTGTAAACATTTCTAGTCTCTTAAACATCTATATTTTAGACAGCATTATTACAAAAGCAAAGCATGTGTTGACTTGGACTTCCAGAGACCAGCACACTACCTGACGCACACCAAACATTCTAAACCACGAATACTCTAAACCACTGGCATCTATACTTAAAGCACATAGAAGATTATTGGGATATATTGCCCCATAGCAACAAGTTAAGTGTGTAGTGGAATGAGATATTCATTTATGATTCTGATGCTTTTTTGGATATCCCTAACATACAAGAATTTCAAAGATCTTGCTTAAAATTTAAATTATTTGCAGTAATGTATACTATTTAAAATATTTTCTCAACTCATATTAAGGTTTCATTAATATAATTTAAAGAATGTCTTGTACACTAGAAGACTGCATATATAACATCTGATCTGAGTTTCCCCTTAGGTGGCCTTTCCAAAGCAAGACCTACAGCTCCAGAAATACAAGTTCACTTCTATAAAATGTCATAAGACAGAACTGGTAGGTTAAATCTCAAGATTAAGCCCTTCTGTGGCAATGGATTGTCACATCCTTTGGAAGCAAATCATTCAAATTCTTCTTTTGTATTTACCTAAAAGAGGACCAACTGGAAAGTGCCTATCTAGACAGAATTTTAGTCCCCAGGGCTTCTTGGACCAAATGCTCAAATAACTAAGTGATATTTATATACCCATTTCCCATTTTGATAAGTTGATTAGTTATGAAGCATAATAACTAAGTCCAGACACAGTGGACAACCAACACAACACTCTATACTGGGAGCATAAACTAGGTCTCTCTGAATAATTGGAATTCTGAGAGGTCAATTATGATTTTTTAATATACTGGAGTAAACACTTTCTATATCATGCATAACATGTTAAATCGTTTTGGAATTAGGTTAAATCTGTAACTTCTTGTTTTTTACATGGATTTTAGATTACAACATAACAAACTGAAATAATATTTGAAATATCACAAGTCATAGAAGCTTCTGTGACATGGATCAAGTCAGCAGATAAAGGTCATATGGCTTTAGCAGATGGCACAAAAATTTCCCAAGACAATTTTCCCTTCGCTTATGTTTGGTTTAAGATAGTATTAATATCTACTTTAACACTTAATAGTGGCTAGATGCGAGAGGCAAGTGACCTCAGGAAGTTCTGAAATGCAGAAAAAGACAATCCGTTACAAAGTGAACATTTTGCTCTATGATCCCGAAAGCCAATGTAGGCTGAGATGAGGATGACCACACTGGTGATATTCACAGCAAATCTTCTGTTAGTCAAACATCCTGCTGACCAAAAAGAAGAGCAACCAACCACGGAAACCATTATACCTTTAAAGAAAGGCTTTCCATTTGTAATTTCTTTGGTGGCGAACCCGGGCCCCCTGGGACAGAGCTCCTCGTACTCTGGGGTGTTTCTCCCAGGACACTCCTCACATTCGTCGGTGCCCCAGGCCGCCCCCACAGAGCAGCAGCAGGCGTCCATGCGGTGGCGGCCGGCAATGGGCAGAGTGCACTCCTCGTCCTCGTACCCCAGGAAGCAGGTTTCCAGGCGGATATCTGACAGAGGGAACACAGGGCTGCTGAGGGCCACTGCTTTGTTTTCTCTGCACCAAACTGCCAACCAGTTGTGTGAGGCAAAGTACAACACATGTACTAATTTCCTATGGACCTATTGACTGGAATTAATTCTTTCCTTGAAAGGAACCCGGGCTGGGAAGGGTATTCCCACCAAATAAAGATTCTCTTCTCTTTGGCAGCCCATATTTATTCAGACTTTCTATTTGGAAAAAGTCTCCTTTCAACTTAAGCCTTTTCTGCTGACTCTACATGAGGGACAGCATTCTGAGCAAGCCCATGGGGCTTTTTGGGGAGATGTATTCTCCCTGTACAGATATGCCTATTACCGACCATGCACTCCACGATGTCCTGACGTCTCTCCAGCCGAAAGCAAATTGCACTCTTTATTGTAGGGAACACCTGAACTAGCCCCAGCACCTTTCCCTCAGATCCACTTCATTTCTAGAGAGACAGAACAGTGAATTCCAAAATGAAGACTGCCCTACTTGGGGTTGAAGAGGAAAAAACAGCAAAGAAAGGCCATTCATTCCTCAAGTATTTTTCCTTTTTAGCTTCACAGGTGCATATGTGCTCATTCTTCCGGATACACATGGGATACGTTTAGCCCCCAGCTACCATTCACCTTGTATCCTGTAGTCTATGGCCTAAGGGTGGCAGATTTAAGGGCTCTAGAATAGTAACTCTGATGGTAGTAATTTAAGGAATAGCTACATATCAATGAAGAACTAAATTTCTCTTCACTAACAACTTCTCTCTTTTTATTGAGAATAAACAAAGAGCTTAAATCAGGAAGGCTATTTTGTTGAGGAAACCACCATGGATCTTAATTGAAATGATGAATTTGGGGTATGTGTGTCTGTGTTTTGAACCAAATATTTACCTCTATCTTATCAACTGAGTTTTAAAATAATCTTTAGGAAATGATCATTATAAAAATAATGAGCTCAGTATTTACCCAGGCAGATCCTCCCTGTGGCATCCAAAGTCATCCCAGTGGGACACTGACACTGAAATGATCCTTTTGAGTTCACACATAAGCCATTTTTGCATACTCCTGGGAATACTTCACATTCATCTATGTCTATGAAGGAAAAAAACATGAAGTTAACATATCTCTACAACATTCTCTTTCATTTCATGGACTCACAAGTATTTGCACAGCAGAAAGGCTATTTTGAACCTGATAAGTTCACAAAACCAAGTGTGCCTCCAAATAGCTCATGTAGAATTTCTGGGATGTCTGAATAGCAACCAGACTGAGCCCACCTGTTACCAAAGATTTATAATAGTTTCTCCATTGGTCTCAGGGAGTCATTCTTGAGTTGTAGAGACCCGGAGCTGGTGTGAGTTCTTGGGAACAGTTCTGCGTACTATGGGCATTTTGGGTAAGGCTTCCAGGGGCCATATAATTAGGTCCAGGAGACCAGATGCCTGGAAGTAAGTAGAGAAACAGTAACCTGGTTTTTCAAACAAACGGAGAAAAAATAACTTGAACATGAGCACAGAAAAAAATCCCGCTGAGGAACAGGGGGCCAGTCATAAGAGTCTCTTCAGAGAAGCGCTAAGATGTCTCCAGCAAGGGTATATAACTAGTTCTAAGTCAGCAGGCTATTCTGTCAAAGTCTTGGTAGTTCCAAGTCGGGGATCATGCTCATTCATTCATCATTCCCTCAATTTCTCTCAAATGTACCAGCCTTCCCCAGTTTGCTTAACATAGAGCACTATGGTCTCTGCGCTTAATTTGGAAAAATATTCACCATCAAGTTAATCCAAAGTCACTTGCTTGCCATTGCCAAAAAAGGGGAGCATTAGTTGAGAAACTCACAAACACTGTCTATTTAGAAGAGGTAACTTTCCAAGCCAGTGATGTTGAAAAAAAAATTTTCAATTTTACCATGTAAGAGATATAAATGAAGAACGAGAAATTTACCTCTGGTTTTTTTTTTTTCTGGTCTCTGGTGCACCAAAATGTGTTACTGAGGTCAGATAAGATTGTAACAGTGGTCTGGACCAGAGGAAGGCCAAGGGATTCAGTCATCATTTGGAAAGCAAGACCTTGGGTGGGGGTTGTAATGTTCCTTTCTACTTTAGCAGGAATAAAACTTCATTTCATTTCACATATGGGACTAATTGCTGTTTTTAAAATTTTTCAGCTGCTGTGTCATGTCAGGTTGTGTTAGTCACCCTGACCTATGTCTATCTGGTACTCCGTGAGAAAGAATCACTGCAAACTGGAGAGAATTCACACAGACTTTCAAAAATGAGGCAAGAGAGGGTGTCCTTCTAAATCATCCATGACCATGAAACAAACAAACAACAGGACAAAGGAAGAAAAAGGCCAATTTTATAGCCTCATCAGAAACTTTCTTTCTTCTCTTCCTGATAGATAACATTTTGAAAATCTTGAAGTCACTCTACACCGTGGTCAGCCTAAAAGATTTGTAGCCACCCTGCCCTCTGGCCATAGTGACCTGACACTGGCCGTAGCACTGCACGTGCTTGTGAAATAACGTCTGTTCTGCTCTGCAGTGAGTATCATTTTCTTCTCTGCTGCATATTTCTCATTAGGAAGTTACATGACAGCTTTATCCAATGCAATTTAACGCAAGCATTTTCATGCACACAGAAATGTATGGCTTATAAGAAACCATAAGTACCTTCACATTGTGTTCCTTTAATTCTTGAATAGCCTTTACCACATATGGGATCTGAGAAAAAACAAAAACGAAAATTTGAGGTAACAATATCCAGACTTTGTATGACAGTATAAGAAACATGAAAAAGGACCTGGAATGTGAATTAGATTTTGTTGCTACCAGGAAGTCTAAGATAACAGAGTGGTACTGAGATTGCACAGGGGAAGAAGAACAAGGAAATGTCTCCTTGAATAAAGCTCAGTCCCTCTGAGACACCCTAAAAGACCCAAAGGTGTCCTGAAGATCATGGTAAAGGGACAACTAAGAAGGAAACTAGCTAGATTTCTCTCTTGATAATGAGACTTAAAATAGGAATCACACTACAGGATGACTGTAACATGAGTTTGGAAAACAAAGTCTACAACTTAAAGACGTCCCACCCTGCAGCAGTCACACTGTATAAATCCACACGTTTATGTATCCAAATGTTGAATCAGCAAGGCTCTCCAACCTCAAATATACAATAGATTTAAAAGTTTAGTCATGAATACTGGTTCCTTTACATCCATCAGCTTTTTGGAAGACAATCCACACCTCTAAAAAGCTGAGGACCCCTTGTCAGTAGGTTCCCAAGAGAACCAATAGGAATTGCTGATCCAGGAAAGCAACACCAGATAACTACATTATAATGTGGTGATAGAAAACAACAAATGAACCAAATCACATAAAATTATCATCCTTGACACTTCTCTTAGTTTTCTTATTTAGCTAATAGGAATCCTAATGTTTCATTGAAGTCATCAGAACGAAATCTTCTAAAACTCCGCTGTGAACCCAAATGAACAAAGTCCTGGGCTCGCCCTTCCTAAGCAAAGGGAACCACGGCGCGCATTTCTCTCACCGACTTGGCACAGGGTGCACGGGCTCCCCCAGGCAGCGCCAAGGGAAGAGCAGCAGTGGGACTTTAAAGTGGCTCCATTGATGTTGATCTCGCACCGCCCATCGATGACAGTCTGCCAGCAAGTGCCCTTGATGGTTTCTGCAGGGGGTGGAGGATGACACTTACTAGACACATAACAGAATCGACATCAGAAATCCAAACACGTGCATTGGAATTATCACAAGAATAGCATCAGAAAACAAGGGGTGACAATCATTTTACGTTTTGTGCCTCCATGCTTAAACTCTTTTGTAATGAGAGCCGATATTCAATACAGCAGCATTAATGAACACAGGAAAATCATTCTCAGAAAGATAAATACCTATGCAGATGGTTTTGGTTGGATCCAGAGTACTTTCAGAAGAACATTCACAAATGAAAGAGCCTGGGCTGTTCTTGCAGACTCCGTTAATGCAAGGACTTGATTCACATTCGTCGATGTCTGAAACAAAAAGAGGTCTTGGGCATGAATGAATATTCAAACGTTGGCCTCAATTGCTACCACATATTCTTCATTAGATAGTAAAACTGGTCTAGATAGATTTTTTTCCTAGACTAGAGGGAATGTCAGAAATAACAATGGAGCACATCTCTATAGTACAGAATTTGGCACATGACTGAATTTTTGTATTCAGAAAATCTGGAGCAAATGCAAGTGGGATTGCTCAAACGCTAACTCAAATAGCATATATGTAACATCTTCTTCATCTATTAAATGATGGCAAATAAAATGCCATTTGCAGGCAAATATAAAATGAATACCTTTAAATGGCATTTCAATATAAAGTAAATGGTGACTGAAGGGCCAGTTGCAGGTAAGTCCTACCAGCAGATTACAGAGTGCATACAAGTGTCGTTTAGGATCACAGAATCTCCACTAAAAGTGACACAGTTGTATAAAATAGAAGCAACTCCAATTTTATTCTCACAGTTTTCTAGGGGTGGTGTAAAAGACAGTAAAATACATGGTATAAGAACAAAGATATAGTTTACCTTCACAGGTTTTTAGGTCAGGTTTGTATATAAATCCTTTGGGGCAGGTACAGACAAAACTTCCAGGGGTGTTTCTACATTGTCCATTGTCACAAAGTAGACTGTTCAATACACATTCATTGATATCTGGAAAACCAATGAACATGAACTTTTAAAAGAGCCCACACCTTGCATGTAATTTCTTCGCTTTTTTAGGTTAACTTTTTAAGGTCACAGAGATATGATTAATTCAAGCAAAAAGGCAAAAGTCCTTACCATTGGTTTTTGCCTAAAGTACCTAATTTTAGGAAAATGGGCTTGATCTGATTATCTATACTAGGTATTTACAAAATCTAAATTCACCAGACACTGTTCTATTCGCTTCTTTCTTTAGCAGGAAGAAAACCTGGATTTGCTGGGAATCATTCATCTTTATATAATGTTTCATTGTTGCCAGAATTCAAAGGGCTAACAATCTTATTGTTTTAAGGAACTAAGTAAGTATTTATAAAGTATGGTCCATCTTTGATATGCATTAGTTTCTGGATGGGTATTTCTTCTTTAGAATAATTTAAATCATCTTGGGTTATATTTATGAAGTATGAAGCAATCATGAGGAATGTAGAGTCAAGATTCAGAGAACTGAGGAAAACTCCTTGCTGTCAGCTGAATAATAGGCCTGATACAAAGTCAAACTTTAGGTATGTATTACTTAGATAAGTTAGGAAGTGGAGAACTCAAACTGTTTGTTATGTCTCCTTGGGCTAAACTATATCACACAGCCCACAAAACAGACTATACATTCACAAGGAATTTTTACACATTCGGAAATTCTGCTTGATATCATTTGACAAGCTAGGGGCCCTAACCTAAAGGATATACAAATTTGGCACTGGAGAGCTACATGGGTTCACAGCAGTAAATATACTTTAATCAGCAACATATTCATAAAGTACTTAAATATGGGAAAATCAAGGGTGAAGTTATGCTATTGTCTGAGCAAAGAGCATGCTGAGAATTTTGTCAAAATGATATAAGGAATGCTAAACTTCCTAAAAGGGCTGATACTGCAATTCTTAAACTTTGATGACGTCAGAAGAACCTGGAACCTCGAATTGATGGTTAAGATAAAAAATAGTCAGTCTTTGGAACTCTATCTGGGAGTGGACCTTTGATTCCTAATTTCATCCCTCTGAACATAATCTGAAGTATGAATGCTTCTGACCTGATGATAATGGGTCCAACTTTGGAGTATTTACTGCAGCATTGAATGAAGAATCCTTTCTGTCTCCCAAACTCCCAAACTCTCCCTTTTGCTTCCCATGGGGTAATTTTTGGATGAAGCAAAACCATCTATGTGTCCTTCTGGCTTACCAAATAAATAATGATTTTGTGTGTGTGTCTGCCAGTAAAGAGAGGCTCTTATAGAAAAATGAAATAGTAAAACTTGTTCTACTATTTAAAAAAATAGTAGAACTGAATCTAGTTTGAAGGTACCACATACACTCAAATAGCAATTGTATCCTAAAATGGAGCCCTAAAATTAAGGGTGTGAGACACAAAGGATTCATTTCTCAAAAGTCAATGTAGACCACAAAGAAGGAAGTGCCAAGTTTCGGCCAGCAATGAAAATTAGGAGGAGAAAGATAAACCTGTAGTCAAAAGAAAAGGGGTTTTACGATAAGTTTGTAGATCCCCTGAACTGCTACTGTCCTCTGTTTTCTTAAAATCTGGTTTAGCCTGAAATTCAGATGAAAGCTGATTTAAATGGGGGCAGAGAATATACTTCGATTTACTGTTAATTCTCTTCATGTGTGTGCAAAGGCCACCTATGAAGAAGGAAAGCAGGTGGAAAATATTCAAAGTAAGATTTATGCCTTTTCAAAAGTAACTGCTATCTCCACTTTGTCCATAATCATCAACAGCCCTAACAACAAAAACATTTATTAGGTGTGGCACTCTGCTTCAACCTGCAAAATTAGAGAACTGTACATTGTATGAGAGGCTTAGTACTCTTGCCATTTTCTGTCCTTTAAGTAGTTAAACTGAAGACAAAAGTGAAAATTTCTTATGATTAACAGTGGAAGTACAGGGCAGAAGAAGAGACTGCTACAGGGTGTGAGAACAGGTGACTTACAGAAATAGTTCAGAGAGATGCCCAGAGAGCCAGAGGAGACAAAGCAATTGAGGGCTTGTTTTAGGATGTGTGGCGTGAGCTTCCCTCTTTACTCTGTCTCTAGAATCCACTTCCTTTTCTTCCTTTGTGCACTTGATAGAGCCATAGATAGGGTTTAGACCTTCATTATGTGTCACCAGTAAAAGTGCCCACTTTCTTTTAATAATAGTATCAGATTGTCAATATAAACACAGAATTTTGTAGGAGAAGCAGCTAGGAAAAAAAGAAAAGAAAGAAAAGGTCAGGTATGAAAAAGCGGAATTTGATGACAGCCATTGTAAAAGATTAAAAGAACCATAGAAAACCAGACTTTTTGGGGGGATAAAAAGATTCCTGAAAAGAGTCAGATATACATATATGATTAGCCTGGAGGAGCTTTGGTCAGGAAAGGACAAGAGGTCAGGAAACAGCTTATGAATATTTCAGAGATGGTCATTTTCAATGGTTCAATATAGTATATAGTAAACTTAAAAATACTAAACTGACATGGCCATTTATCCTTGTCCAAGGGAATAAAGTTCTATATGATATAATTTAATCTCATTCCTTTTAAAGTTAAGGTATTGTTTGTCCAATCAAAGTCAACAAGCTTCTTGGAAGGGGTCCAAGTATTTCTGCAAGCTTCCCAACACCAAAGGACTTCAAATGGTCAAGTAAGGGACCATGACAAATAAAACAGCTTGATACCAAGGACAAATGGGAGAAGGAACTGTCCTTTCTTGGGTCAGAACATATGGCAACTCTCTAATGGCTGGACAGGAGAGAGGTGAGTCCAGTACCTGACAAGTAGTTGACACTACCTAGATTACGTGTTGAAAGAATGAAAAGAAGGGCATTTATGTTTATTTCAATCTATAGCATCTCTGAATTACCACATGTTCCAACGACTGGCTGCCTTAGGGCAGTACCTTTCAAACCCTATCACTAAAATACCACCAATGGCAGAAGAGAGTGAGATCCTAACCCCTAAGCCCTAAATGGCCCTCAGAAAGTAAAAAATATGTCCTCATTTTATCTTAAAGCCTATTGATTTTCATCCATGAAAGTATGTTTGTTGTTTTTTATGTAAAACTGTTCTGCTTCCAAATCAAAAAGATGCATCATCTTATATCTTGGTTTTGGCACACTCTGGCCTATTCCCCTGAGTATGAATATTCCGGTTTTAGAAGCCCAACTTCAGGAAATCTGCAGTAGTATGTTGCTACACTGCAGAACGAACAGCGCATTTCAGAAAATGTTAGTCTAGGCAATGGGAGAAAACTGAAGAAACAATAATGGTGCCCATTCTGGCCATTTTCTTCCCAACCAAGGGCTTTTATTTCTCTAGTTACTGGCTAGTACCTTCATTAAGGATTGTCAGAGCATCAAAAATGATGTTTGTTAAATTTAACAGATAGCAGTTACTACTGAAAGTTTGCTGGGTTTTCTCTGATTAAATCTAAGAAGTGGTTGGGAGAAGGGTAAAAACAGGATGTCTTTGGAGACATATAAGAGTGGCTCACAACGTTTGCATATTATACATCTAAGGAGCTTCTCTCTTGTGGAGTGAATATGATATATGATTACTCATAAATTGTCAGGATTTCACTATATAAATTTTAGTTAACCAGGACACGTGTGTGCCATGCTGACATCCAAAGTCTACAGCATCCATTTGCTCAGTCCTTTAAGCTACAGAAGAGCAGTTCCCTCCAAGCAACACATGACGGACTGCATGGTACATGAAATATCTTAGCAAACAAGTGATATTTCTTACCAACACAGTTTTTCCCAGATGAATCCACTTCATATCCTGAATTGCATATACATTTGTAGGTCCCACGGAGATTTTCACAAATTCCATTTGGGCAAATATCAGGATCTAATGCACATTCATTTATATCTGCACCACAACAAAAGTTCTAAATTAATAACATTCTGAAGTAAACACCATATGAACTGTCAAAAAAATAATGTTACGATAAATGTAAGCCCCTTAGGACTTTATGAAAATAAAGTTTCACCTCAGTGAGAAAACCTGATCTCTTTTTCTCACTACAAGATATTCTGTCAAATCTTCCTTCCCTGAAAGGAACTTGGCATCTTAGCTGGAGCTACAAGATCACCAATCCTTAATTAAGCTGGAGGAGAACTCCTGGACTTCTAGTCCAAACATCAAGATGCAAAGTAAATGAACCGCAGAGCCCAAGTCCCTCCAACTGGTCTCCCTGCCCTCTGCCCGTCCCTCCTCAATCTACCTCCCACACTGCCACCAGACAGCCTAAAAACAGGGTGATTGTGTCATTCTCATTCTCAAACTTTGGTACGTCCAATAATATCCTCAAGAGTAATTCAAAATATAAACTCTGTTTATTTACTTTACATTTCTCACTTCTCCATGGACATACAATGCCCTCCTCACCCTGTGTCAGGAATGTTGGGGGCAGACCTGTTCATTGGTCCACAGCCCACTCAAACACCACCTGCTCTGGAAACGCTTCTGCAGAATGACAGTGAGGGAAGGATGACTAGTCTCAAATCTTGTTGCCTGACTCTTATAAATCAGGGCTGATTTTTTTTTCTTCTCTCCAGGTCTCTATCACAACTTATTTATTCCCCACTAACTCCTATTTATTATAAATGTCCTTACTTTTCTGTTCTCCTCCAAATATCTCCTCCCCATCTTTATCCACTAATGAAATCAATCAAGAGAATAAACTGACCATCAACTCAGCCAGTCCACATTTTTTTCAGAACTCTGCTGAATCAAATCACTGAATTTTACATTAATAAAATAATTCCTTCCTCTTTCTTATCATGTAGTTTTACACTTGTTCCAATTCTCCCTTTCAACTTTAATTGCTTCTATGGCACCAATATTTCTCCAGTTCTAACTCCTCCACTTACATGTTTCATTCTCTTTTAGCTCGGTTAATTGTCACTGCTTAAAAGATGGCTCCCTATTGCCTTCTTATAATGACAGTTAAGAAATCGTTCAAAATGGGGACTGATAACAGTTCAGTTAAGCCTGTAACCCTGAATTGCACTTGACAGTGGAAAATCCAAAGGAGGGCCAGGCTGCCCCTTGTCATGAACAAGCAACCACAGACACTTTATCTCATCCACAGGCCTCCCTTGGTCAACCGGGACAGCACTGAACCCTTCAGCAACAAGCCCACACTCACACCCGGCAATGCCAGGACACGCTCTGCCACAGGCAGTCTGCTCTTGAGGGCTTCTCTGTGCCCCAGGGACCTCACACGGGAATGGCCAGAGGAGGGGCTGGACCGGATTGGTGTAGAGGGACCAACTGGAAACGCACAGGAAGGCCTGATACTGCCTCTGCACATGCTTAAGGTAGTAAATGTCAAAACAAGTCCTTACCACTGCCTGCTGACGTCATTCCTGGCCCACTGCTGCAGAGTGCCTGATATTCCGCTGCAATAAATGAACAGATAGTAAATGATTCCCTTGTTTGCAGAACAGGTCAGTCCTGCCCTTGGCTTTGCACACATCATTTCCTCCTAAGTGAGTGAAACTGAAATAAAGTGGTAACGGAAAAGGAGGCATCTCCAGGGGGAGTCACCAGGCTCACATTTTAAAAGATTCTGCATTACCATGGAAAAGGACTTTTAAGGGTATAAGCAACTTATAGCAATTCCTTGTGCAAAGCACTTTCGGAAAAGGTGTTTTTCCTATAATTTGATTTTGTTCACTAGGGAACACTTTACACTTAAAGGGAAATGCACCTGTTAAATGTGGTTTCTTAACAGTTAATAAAGTTTTGTTTCTCAGTATAAGCTGTTTTTTCAGTACAATCAAGTTCTTAAGATTTTCTCATTTCTCTCTGCGAATTCTCTAGCCTCCACTCACAAGAACAACATGAGATATTGATACTTGCCTAAAAGTTAATATTCATCAAGATACTAGATTCCCTCTATAAGGTAAATCAATAGGGCAAGTATTGCGTAATGTTAAAACTGTGAGGTCTTATTGAAGAAATGGTGGTACATAGAATATGTTCCCAAATTTGTGATGGAATCAAATCTCTATTTCTTAAAATTAATCCATTTTACATGAATTCCAACACTATATCGATGAACGTAAGAGTGAATGATGAAGATGCAGAGCTAACTGGAATCATACTTTATCCAAGGAAAAGACACAGTCATGCCCCTTAGTTGCCTGTGGTTTCTGGCAACCACAGTCTTAGGGTCAAATGCAACTCATCTGTGCTTAAGGGAGGAGAACAGGATATCCGGAATGGGCCTCTTTACAGAGGCCAGCTGGACCTCCTTACGGGGGCTCCCTACGGAAGAAAATAGTTCTTAAACTTCTGCATGCTAGAAAATTTTATCCCTGATGACAGCAGATGAAAATGAGTTATACAGATTAAAACATGAAGTTTGAATCCTTCATAACCTCTGCCTTCCAGCAAAGGTAAGTTTGAGAAAAGTGGTGAAATCCCTTAATTTTTAAATCATCTTGAAGGGACCAAAAAAAAAAAAAAGAACAAATGGGAAGGTGGCTGTCATTGTGTGCTTGACAGCCAGGGACTGGGAGCAAAAAGAAGTATATCCGCTTTATTCTCTCCCATCAGCAATTAGTTAAAACACTCGTGAAATCCTGCAGGTAATAAAACAGGAAAAGCAAAATCATGGCAGTTTTGTAAAAAGCAGTTTTACAGTTAGCGCTAAGTGAGCTGATGCTTGGCCTAAATGGAAGCAAATTATTGTCATGGTCCTTTTCCATCTGGTACTAGAATATTCTTTATAGTGAATTCATATCGACATGGTTTTAAATGCTGATGACAATGCCTGTTGCTGGGGTTCTTGGGAGCAAGGCTTTCCCTCTGTTAGTTCCTTCTCCTATAAATTGGAGATAATGATCCCCAACTCACACAGAGGTAGCTCTATGGATCTGATGAGAGGATAAGTAAGTGCTTAGCACAACTGACACAGCTCAAGCACTTAATAATTGTGGTGTTGCTAAGCTAACACAATGTTGTGCCATGGAGACAGAATTATGCGGAGAGATGAGACAACTCCTTACCATCCCACTTGTGTGGGTTTAGCTGACTGATTTCTATAAGGAGTAAATGCTTTACGGCTGATGAGAAGTATCTCCATATATGTCTCACTTGACTTCCAGAGCACAAAGGAGCTTTAGATGTTGTGTGGTTGGAGTTTCTCATTAAACTGACAGAAGAAACTCCTTTTGGATCTCTTCAGTACCTTTAAAAATCTCCCCTCTCTCTCCTGAAATGAGGGATATTCTATGGTTAGAGCCTTCACAATTTGGCATTTTCATAATAATGCCACCTCATATAAAGATATGGAGAAACCAGATTGAATGAAGCCACTTCTGCAGGTGGACCTCTTCTGTACAAATTCATTCAAATATAAAACAGAAGATGGTGGAGCTGAGCCTCAAATTAACTCTCTTTCAGAGTCCAGAGGAAAATGTAAAAAACAAAGAACTCTATGTCCTGGATTTTAAGTTTTGGTTCTTCCACTCATTCAAGATGTGAACAAATTAACCATACTCTTATGTATTGGTTTTCATGAATCGCCTATCTTGTAAATTCCAAGCATATAAGAAGAGTACTTTGAAGAGTTAGAGTAAAAGGATGCTATTAACAATATACAAACGTAAAAGTACATTGAAGTATCTTTCTTGGATAGAATTATATTTGTATGCTATACAATTAAAGTACTATAGTAAACATTTAATCATTGGTTATCATATATAAAATGATAATATACATATTATTCACTGGGTGAAGTAATCAATCAGAGTAAAGCTTTCTTTTTAAATTGGCCATTAAAATAATCTCCACTTCTTTTAAAGTTTCCCATTTAAATTTCTCTTTCTCTAATTTTCATATTCGAAATGGCAAATGTTTAAAAACTGTGAGTTAATCTTTAATGGACTATATCTAGGTCAGAAATTAACTAACTGAACCTTAGATATAAAACAAGCTATCAGAGCTACATGTTTTCAATATTAGCCCTAACTCTATTTTAGGACATTAGAAGTCAACTGCCAAGCCACCTTAAAATCATGTTCAAATTTTGACAGTTTATTGCTTTAATTTCAATAAACTATTTTTGCCTTGATACATAGAAATAATTTACAACTGGAGAGCATTTTCTGTATTACCTAAGATAACTCATTTTGTAGATGAGAAAACTAAGAATCCTATTGTTATATTATTCTATGTTTACTAAGGTAAGCCATCTCAAATCCTTCTGGAAGTAGGTGAGAAAAATTCCTAAATAAAAAAAGATACATTAACAACTAAAGCTCCAATTAAGTAATCTGTCTGCCTGTGGTTGGGAAGAATTCTGACTCACCTACCAGTTTTCTTTTCACCATGCCATGTCACTTCAAATTGGGAAAAATACTTTTTCCCCAGGGTTGAATAAAATCATTTAGGAAAAGCACACCTAAATCAACATGAGGGATTTGAAAAAAATTCACAAATGGCCTTTTGGAAAAAAGTTGGATGTATTCAGGTAATGTGAAAATTATTTACTTTTACACTCTGTAAAATTCTGCTTTTATAATAGTTCCTGCAAAATGCAAACACTATGAGACTCCTTTAGAAAACAAGACAAGCTGCATGCACTGCAGAGAGCATGAATATGGTTGAGGTAGAGGAATTCAGACGGGAGGCACAAATGTGCTGCCTATTTCAAACGATTGTTAGGGCTGGTGAGTAATGTGTGATCAGATCCTGAGTAACCCTGCCAAGACCACAGGAAGATACATGATGTACCTGAAGAGCATAATATAATCTTTCCCTGTGACTTCCATAAATGCAAAGACTGCAGATGGTGGCAGAAGGCTGACAGAGGGCATCCCCATGACACCACATACCTGAATTCTGTGCAGGACACGGCTGGCAAGGTTCCCCAAATGCATACTCAGTGCTGGCACAACAGCATTCAGATTTTGTAACAGCACCAAACAAGGGTTTGACGCACTGGCCTCTCTTGTATCCACCATAGCATGTGCTCCGCATGTGTGTGTCTAAATAAGAAGCATCTGTCATCACACTATCACTTCAAACAAATGAGAACCCCCCATGTCAAAGTGGAAGCTGGCTCTACTTAGCCATCATCCCTGTTCTAACTCACAGAGAATGCCTCTGGTATTAGGTCTCAACAGAAAAAACAAAACAAAAACAAAAACAAAAACAAACCACATTCAGCTTCTAACAGCCGGCTTTCAGTTTTCTAGGGACTCTCATGGTTTGCCCAGCTGTGAGGCCTGAAGTGCTAGGATTATATCTCATTGATTTTTGTCTTCTCCAGACCTATACAGAGAAGGCACTGAATAAATGTTGAATGAATGATGGATGACAGTTTGAATCTCACCCCACATAAATATTTATTAGAAGTGTGGCCTACCTCAAAATAGACATGAAATTATTAAACATCTGAATTAGATGTACTTTGAAAAATGAGAATGTTTAATCCTTAAAAGATTCATTATATAAATCTAGATGTTGGGCCACTAAGTAGTGTCAGCTTTATCATCAGAGAGGGGGTTTCCAGCTATGCCCAATGCTCTCCCAGTTCAAAGAGTTTACTGACTACATTTCTTAAAAATAACTTGGACAAAATTTGTATCTATTTCTCAACAAATCTCAAACTTCTTATAAAGCCACATAAAACTATTATCATATAAGTTTCTTGATTATCCATATAAGTTTCTTGATCTTGTTAGTTTGTTGCTCTGAAATATTAATTATGTCATATGCTACAATAGCATTTGTTACTGAGGGTTTTATTGTTGTCAGAGGATGGATGTCTGTCTAGTCATGGCTTTATCTTACCAACACACACACGTCCATCCAGACCCACAGCCAGCCCAGGAAAGCATTCACATTTGTAGGAGCCATCGGTGTTGACGCAGCGCCCATTCATGCAGATCCCAGGTGTTTCACACTCATTAATATCTGTGGTGGGGAAAAGCACTCATTAAAAATGAAGTGACTTTTGTCTAAAACCATAACATGTTGACAAGTCTGTTAACAACACTTGAAAATGAGGAAGACGGAAAGCAATATGCAACATCGACAAAATAAAAGCTCAATGAGATGCATTTAATTTTCCTTTGAGAGAATAGTAACGAAAATTGAGAGATAAATTGAGAGCTTATTTCTTTTCCATAGAAAGCTATTTCAATAATATTATCCTGAGATTTTTTTTTTACCCAAAACAAGAATCACAAAGGCAAAACAACTAGGAGAAGGAAAGTGATAGCTAAAAGACAAAGGGTCTCGTGTAATGTCCCACATGGCAGTGCTGCCAGGATGGTCAGAAATCTAGCTAGATAATAAACTGCATCTTTGACCCAGGCAGGACACTTTTCTTTTTGGCTTTTAACACCCAGTCCATGTCCATTTCAATGCCACTCATGACTTAAGCCTCTGGTATGGCATTAAGAGACATAGAGCTAAAAGCCTTGATGGAACACCATAGAAAGGAAACAGAAATTGAATATAGATAATTTTGATGACCATTGCTGGCCAAAAACAGCACTGAAAGCAATTGGAACCCAGCAAAGAAAAATCTTTCTTAAGTATTACAAAAATTTTCTAGTGTTATACGTGTATACTTAGGGAGGTTTGGTGAAAGACTTTACTTGGCATATGCTACTAACAGCAGAAATTTTTCCCCCTTCATATGAGGAAGTAGAAATGGTACCAAAATTGTATTTTGGAAAACACACAACAGTTAAAAGCAGGTCTTTTTACAGCAACTCCTTTTATAATATACAACTAGTGTATGTGACTATTTCCTTTCTTCTGACCTAAAAAAGGCAAATTGAGACTGAAACACCTCTGTGTTTTACTTAGCTGTGTTATTTGGCACAAAATATATTCAGATGGTCCAAGATTCCGTGTACAGATTGTATTTTAAAACAGCGGTTACGTTTAAATACATGAACTCAAACTGGTTCAGTTATTCAGGTCACCTTTTGGTTCAACTTGATATCTACAGTAAAACACTGGTGACTATAGCCTGAAAAACACAAAGGCTTTTGTTTGGGGACAGAAATGTCACAGAAATCTAGAGGGCATTGCTCAATATGAATGGACTGAAGATCGAGGGACGCCATGCCGTTCATTAATGAGTTAACTGTGGAGATTAAATTAGCATTGTTTATACACTTTGAACAGTCACAGCTTCATGGGCTCTGAACTAAGGGCTCAAAACTAAAAGAAAGTCTTATCCCATGATGTCAAGAGAAAACTTATGGAAAAGAAGAAATTCAGCACATGAGGGATTTCTTTTTATTTTTCCTCCTTTATTCTTACAGCACTATGTGTATTCAGTGTTCTCTATATATCAGAAAAAAGAAGACATACATAAGAATATAGAACATTCTCCCTCCCTCTTTCTCTCTCTCTCTCTGTAGCTCTGATTCTTAAGCCAAAGGTCAGAGCATGCCTTTTGAATCATCAGGCACTTTCAAAGGAATGGAACAATCCATTTATTGATAAGATACTATTTCACTAGTTGCAAACGGTTGCAAAACCTGGTTTCATCTGTGAGGTCATAACATCTTCTGAAATAGTTACAGCAGCAATATCTATGGGCTGTACTTAAATGCTGAGAGCCTGTGTCATGAGCCACCTATAAGCACTGAGAGTGAATCCTGCTGTGCTCTGTGGATAGGTAAGAGGAGTATGTGTTCTCACAAAACGTCTGCTCACAAAGGCGCTTTCACAGTTCCTTCTGCTACCTTGTTTGGAAGCCTAATTGCAAGTATTTCAGCGGTCATTCCTTTTTTTTTTTTCACTTGAACAACACATAATCTACACGATCTGGCACTTTGTTGTATGCCATCTTACACTGTGGACTATTTCCACATGTTAATCATGCCTTTCCAATTGTAAGTTCTACCCAGTGTAGGGCTCAGAAATACAGAAACCAATTTCCTTCTTCAAATTTGAAAAACTACATGTTTTCTCTTGCTATGAAGACAGATTTGCACAATATTAAGAGCCACTGATGTGAAGGTCATAGAAAATGTAGGTAAACAACCAAAATCTAGAAGCTCTTTTAAGCCTAGAGAAAAACGCACATCTTGCCAAAGACTGAATACCAGGCTTTCTTCCATAACACCTTTACCGAAGCAGTTGACCAGGGGAACCCAGAGAAGGAGCGCCACAGGGCTTTATCCCACCTTCTCGATTTTGAATAGGTTGAAGCTCTACTCTTCTGCGTCTGAAACTATAAGCAGAAAGCTTTGAATGCAGCATTTTAGATTTCCTGGACCTGTTTGGAGTATGAGTTTCCAGTCTGGATCCAACTCAGATCTTTGGCCCAAGTGCAATGATCACTGATTCTGGACACTAAATAAGACAAGAGGCACTGAGCATACATTTATCTCTGATAACTCTTAAGACCCCAATTTTCAACAGCACAAATAAAAATCTTCATTTTTTCCTCAATACTTGGATCAATGAGATTATTATTCCAGAAGCTACCAAGCTAAACAATGGCTCTTGGTTCATTTATTTCTTCTGCTTAAACCTGTTTCCCTTTTTGCTATGTGTCTCGATAAAGCCTAAATCAATTGTCCATGAAAAATTTTCTGTTTCTGAAGGAAATTATGAAGAGATCACTACAATAAGAGTCTGCAATCTTTTGTTCAGGTGAAAATGTAAGAGGTGGTAAATGACAGCTGTCAAGAAGCCTAACTTCCATTATTCCCCAACAGCAAGGAAGAGACAGAACTCAGCTTACTTAAAAAGATGCTCACATCTGTTGGTAGACTAACTGATAGTTTAGCTTCTCATTCATATGCTATGCAGCCTTTCAGGCTCCTTTGAGAAACACCCTTTCTGAAATAAGACCAGTCTTGTGGGCATAAACCATAGCTCTCTGGATGGCTGGACTTAAGGAGCTTGCCAGGTTTGCTAGACCAGAATTAGGGGTACTTTAAATGGGGAGAATCATTAAGGAAAAGTGGTACTCCTAATCAATTCTGAGGAGAAAAAGTAGGTAAAGAATATGATTTAGAGTTTTATAGCACAAACCTTTGCAATAACGCCCATCTGATGCCAGCTGAAATCCAGGTTTGCAAATACACTTAAAACTGCCATCTTCATTGATACACATTCCATTAAGGCACATGTTCCTTATGCTGCATTCATCCATATCTGAAAAATACAAAAGATGTATTTTCTTATGACCAGAAGAGTAAGCTTACAAAGGAAGCCAACTTGGATGCGTATAATTCTGTTTCTTCTCATTTCTTTCTTTTTTGTTACTATACTTTAAAGCAAATTTTCATTCAAATAGCAGCATACAAAGAGAAGAGGGATTATACAAAATACATATGAAATATTGATCTCAAGTTCTCAATTTCTGATATGGGCATGCACACTACAGGGCTAAATTTATTTTGTGACATGTAGCTACATGCATAGTATATGTAAACATGTATATATATATGAAATTCATATATATTATTTCACACATATATGTATACATATGAAATTCTTCTCTAATATATACATATACATATGAAATTTGACTTGATAGAAGCTACCAGGACTCTTTTTTAAGAAAAGGATTTTGCAAATACTGAAAAGTGTGTTAATTGCCTGGTGGTTATATTTACCTCACAGATTCATATAGTTCTAATATACTGAAAATAAAAACAAAATAAATACTAAGAATGATGGAATTAGACTACTTCCTGATTCTTTAAAAAAACAGAAACCAAAGGACAGCTTGTGGTCTGAAGCACTTTTTAATTTTAAATTTTAAATAGAAGGAATTTTAAATATTTTTAAAATGCATATGGAATATAGTAGAGCCACCTAACCTTTAGGGTTCCTTGGTTGTGGGGATATTTCTTTAAATTCATCAGAGTGTTATTTTATTTAGTATTACAGCTGTCTTGAGAGGCACTTGCTCTTCTAGACATGGTATGTTTTCACTTCCAGGATTTAGTCAGGCCAATGTAATTTATGATTTTTTTTAAAACAGGATTCTATCCAAACTGAGAATTTTGGCATTAAGTCTTTGAATTGAATCACTGAGATAATATTCTGCCAACAATGTTTCTAAGAACAATTTTGAAATTCTTTTAATGTATGAATAGATTCTTGGGATCTTTCCCAAAGATGTTGGGAAAGACGATAAGAAGCATTCTTCATTTTTTGCTAAAGGTCCATGAAGTGGAAACTCATCAATAACTGTCATATTTTTAATTCAGGAAAAAATGGCAGAAGTAAAGGACAAATTGTTTGAAACAGCCCAATTCAAAACAAGGTGATTAATTCAACAGGCAATATAAAATTATGGCTGGCTCTTGGTAGTCAATGTTTCTTTCAAATTTTACATTTTCAGATACTCAGTAGTATTTTATCACTAAGGCAGACACTTTTTAAAAAAAGGATTATAAATACAAAAGAGGATCCTGATGGGCGTGGCAGGGAATAGCTCCTGAGCTCACCTCTCAGGCCACAGGAAGCCTAAAACTACATAGGGAGCAGCTCTCTCTGAAAATGACCTGAAGACCAGAACAGCTCTTTCATAGCTAAATATGTAAAGAAAAAGCCATCATGAGATAGGCAAGAGGGTGGAGACATGGTCTTGTCGGGGTCCCACCCCTGGTGAAGTGACCCACAAATGGAAGGTATGTCACAAGTGGGGAAGTCCTCGCTGAGGAGTGAGGGGCTCAAGTCCTGCATCAGACACCCCCACCCTGGGGAAGGGTGAGCTCCCATAACGTCTGGCTTTGAGGATCAGATGGGCTTAACTCCAGAAGAACCAGAGGGCTCTAGGAAACTGGGACTCTGCTCTTAAAGGGCCTAAGCCCAAACTCACTCACTCTGAGACCCACCACTGGGCAGCAACATGGGAAGTGCCTAGGACGTCTGTGAAGGACATTTATTGATTCATTTTAGGGCATGTGACTGAGGGGCAGAGATCTATAGGAATGGAAGTGCTGGCAGGTGCCATTTTTCTTGGCCTCCTTCTACCTTGCTGGCCCCACACAGATGGGCACCAGTTCTGACACTCTCCACCCAACTTGCTAGCACTGCTTGCCTCATCCTGGCGTTCACCGGCAGACCCATGTAACCCAACCCACCTGCCCTGGCAGGCACCCCTCCGAAGTGGCCTACACCCTGCCATACTTAGTAGCCTCAGTCAGGACCAGCACGACCGCCCCCCCATGCCCCTGTCAAAGTGTCTCCTGCCCTGTCACACCCAGTGGGTGGCTTCAGCTGGAACCAGTGACCCTCCAAAGTGGTGCCTATGGGAGTGGGGGGTGTCAGGTCCAACACCCCCATGTTCATTGCAGCACTATTTACAACAGCCAAGATATGGAAGCAACCTAACTGTCCATCAGTGGATGTATGGATAAAGAGGATGTGGTACATATACATAAGTATACATATATATGTATATATATACACAAAATGGAATATTACACACAAAAAGGAAGGAAATCTTGCCATTTGTGATAACAGAGATGGACCTAGAGGGCATTATACTAAGTGAAGTAAGTCAAAGACAGACAAACACTGTATGATTTCACTTACAAGTGGGATCTAAAAAACAAAATAAATCAACAAGCAAAACAGAAACAGACACATAAAAACAGAGAACAAACTGGTGATTGCCAGAGTGGATGGGAGGATGGGTGAAATAAGTGAAGGGGATAAAGAGGTACAAACTTTCAGTTATAAAATAATTATGTGATGGGATATAAAGTACAGCATAGGGAATATAGTCAATAATATTGTAATCACTTTGTATGGTGACAGATAATAACGAGACTTATTGTGGTGAGCATTTCATAACATATATCAATGTTGAGTCACTGTTGTACACCTAAAACGAATACAATATTGTATGTCTATAATAGAGATTTTAAAAATTAGTTTAATTTAAAAACAATAAAATGGCTAAAGAATATGTGGGATGAGGTAGGTCCTATTTTTTAAAAAAAATCTACATATCCTGACTGTATAAAATTAAGAAGTAATGACTTATGCTACAAAAGTTTCATCACCACCAGGGATTTTTAAATGGCAAACTCCCCTCATGTATCTGAAATGCTATTGGACTCACAGAAATGTGAATTAAAGACCTGCATTTTGTTGAAAATTACACTTGTCTCCCAGGTAACAATATATGAAATATATTTGCTACTTTGACCTTCCACTCAATATTTGGCTGGTCTAGTTAAAGACTTTCAATAGCAAAACTACAATGGTAGAAGACAAATACTATTATTATACTGCTATTATTATCACACTATTATTACCTTCACAGTTCCTCCCATCTCGTGTAACGTGAAAGCCCGCATTACACACGCAGTGGAAACTGCCATCTGTGTTGATACAACGCCCATTATTGCAGATACGGCCATTCTGTAAACATTCATCAATGTCTAAAATCAAAGTTAAAACAGAAGAAATAACTTTACTTGAGGGATCTTAAGTTATTTTATTTCTCCCTCCCTCCATCTCTGAACTCATAATCATAGTCTTGAGTTTTCATTACTAAATAATAGTCTTCTATATATACTTGGTTTCAAATAATGAGATTAAGGATAACTAATTAGAGTTTGAAAGACATGGCAGGAAAAAAAGGCCAATACAGTAGCATTCAATTTAACTCTTATTTCTAATAAGACTTAAAACCTAATTCTTTCAACAAAATAGATTTTTTACCATCTTCCTGGCTAATTTAATATGCTAGTATATATCATTATTTATATTTAAATTAGGCTTGTGTCCTTCAACACATGATCATAAAGGCGGATCCTATAGCTGTATCAGAACAATAAGACAGGAAAGCAATTAAAAAATAACTTGATTCCATCTGATATTGTCAATCACATGCCTCTGAAATGTTTACCTTCCTTATGGAATTCTGGTCCAAGTACGGTTTTATATTCTTAGTCTCTTATAATTTTATGAGTATTCTATCTAACAAATAAAATATTGGTACTGTGGGGGCATTTCCCCTTTTTTCTATTGTGTTAAATATTATGCCAAAGTAAACAAAATAGCTCAATACAGAAGTGTTAAAAGTGACAATAACTTGAATAATCTATATCTGATCTCTCATTCAAAGATTAGTAATTAACTCAAATTGGACACCATAGTACTCTGGATTATCTATTCCCCTCACTTCTAGGCTAGATACCTGGATGGACATCAAAGAGGATGAACACAAACTGCTTTGTCTACATGGCGTATGATCTTTGCCGGGGCCTATTCCCCAGAAGACAGAGACCAGGGAACTGTGCAGAGCTGGATGGGAGCAGATCTATCTCTACAGAGTTGAGGCCACATGTGCTTGAGCTTAAGCACCCTAAACATCCTCTGGATGACAAGAATGTACACTCATGGCATATCTGTTATTTTGACTGTCTCCCTAGCGTCTGCATGGTGTCTTGTGGTTGACCCTCAGACGCACTTTCTTTCTGGGCAGATCCAGCAGTGGTTTCCACACGAGTCATTGGACTAGCTGAGGCAGTCTGGACTTTTCTTCTGTCTGATCTTGGTGCCAAGAACCCACGATCTTTTTCTCTCTCATTTATTTCTTAATCCTTGCAAAAATCTGACCTGCTCCACACTCCAAAAAACTAGTAAAAGCCACATATTCTTGAGCAGACTTTTTTTTTTCTTCCGGATTCTATAATCTTTGGAAGCCCAAGGATAAAATAAACAGGATAAAGAGTTCAGCCTTTTCTCTGCTCACTAATTTCAGAATGCTATTGGTCTCCCCACCGCCTTGCAAGAAAAATGAACAGATTGTCAAAGTTCTCTCCTGTGTTCTGTCTCTTCTGTCCCTTCTGTTCAGCCCATCACGTACTTCTCAGCTATGTACACAGCCTTTCTTACTATTCTGTGGAACTTTCACACACCCAAAAGTATGAGCATGTTATCAACTTCTTATGTTTGGGATCACCTCAGCACTAGCTCTTGAAGAAGGCAGTGCTTGAGACTTCTAGGTAACCCTCTGTGTCTAATAAATTAAGTCTCAGAGTTATGATGACAACACATGTCTACCCTGGCTGGCCCTTGCCCCAGCTGAGTGTTCTCAACAGTCTCTTCGACTTGCTTATTTAACAGTGCAGTTTTCTAGACACTGGTTTCAGTTTATTTTGTACTATTGCAAAATGACTGGTATGCTGTGCATGCTAATTATTTTGAATAATAGTTATAATATTAAGAAAGTAGCAAACTCAGTTAAATATTCAAATTACCCATATTTACAATTCAGTAAGTAGATCATTCACGGAAATATTAGCAGGTTAAAAGGCTGTGTTTCAGTTTGTTTCTGCTTAAAATTGCCAGTTATAAATAGAGTACTAAAACAGACCAGTGGCAAGAAATCTCTAAGTCCAAACCACATTCAAAGATTTTGAAACCAGTCACTGATAAAAATAAAAACTTCTGTATGTCTTCAACTCATATGAAGAGCTTTTGTTAAAAGAGGCAAATAAAATGAACTCTTATGAATGGCTGACACATTTTTGAAGTGATACTAACCTCCCTACTTTTCCTAGTTTTTCATTTTAACAGAGTTTTCTTGCTTTAACTGGCTGTCCTGTATCAGTGATACAGTTCATTCTGTGCCAAATTAATAGAGATACAGATATGTGAGTTCCCTGAAGGTGGGAAGTACATCTTACTTATTTCTGTCCCAGAAGCTTAGTACATCAAAGTCATCTAATAAAAGGCATATTGGGTAACTTAAAAAAATTAATTAATAAAGAAACCTGATTTTCCACAAGGAAACATCAAGTGTTTCTCAAACCTTAAAGTGCGTATGGGTCACTGGGGGATCTTGTTTAAATGCTGACTCTGACTCAGCAGGTCTGAGGTGGGATCTAAGCTCTATTTCCAAACAGCTCCCAGTTGTTGCTGACAACCGCGGCGATAAGCAGCGAGCCTTACAGCCTCTTCCTGACCCTTTAGCCCTTTCCATTAAGAAATGTATGCATACAGTTTCACCTGAAAATTTCCCCAGTTTCTGTGTCAACAAAAGTCAACCCCATTCCTTAGCTTTCAGATTTAAAATTAAGAGACAATAGGGATTAGGCAAAAAGAGTCATGAAAATTAGAGATTCCCACAGGCACCCTAATTTGAATGTTTGCCAGATTTTGTGACACTGTCCTTCAGAGTGGCAATGTCTGGGGTTAAAAAGCAATGGGAGAGTTTCAGCCTCTCCTGGCACTGCATTTAACTCCTTCCAAATAGGCCCCTTAGCATGCATGTCCCACATCCCCTGTTCCAAACCAGGACTGTACCTCGGCACTCCGTCCGGGTGAGTGTGCTCTGATAGCCAGGTCGGCACTGACAGGTGTAGGAGCCCTGGTTATTTATACACTCTCCACCAGCACAAGGGTTTTTCTCACATTCATCAACATCTGCAAAGCACAGCATGTCTTAGTAAGAAATCGAATACCAGTAACTTACATCTCTAGGACAATTTTATTGGATTCCTCTACATATTAGAACACTTCCCGTTTAAGAAACAAACAGTATAACTGAAGGATCTTTTTTCTCTCCACTATGATACAGTGTCACCAGCTTCTTGAAGACCGGTTGAGCAGTTAAAGTGTATTATTTTCTTGTGTCATTTTTCAGAGAAAAATGCAGAAGACATTGCAACTCAATGCTCCAAGCTAATAAACATTTTCTCTTCTTTTGAGTCTGGCCTAAGGGAATCAAACAGAGTAACTTTTCAGAAGTGGCTTCTGGATAGTCTTGAAGCTCTATTTTTCAATTAAAAAAAGCAGGCCTAACCAGGTCTAAGCATCCCCTGCTGAGTTCCACTAAAAACATGAACCCAGTGTCATTTCCAGGGTAATTCTCAGCCAACATAGAGTCTACCACACCCTCACCCCTGCCCCATCCCCAGACAGGCTCCCACTAGTTTTAGTGTCATTTAGAACTATCAGTATCCTTAAAGATAAACTGGTGTATAATCTGTTTGTAAAGATGAGGAAGCTAAGGCTTAGGGAAGATAACCCACTTGTCCAGAGTCACATGTTTCTTACAGCAGGTATAGGTCTGATATCACACTCCCCAAATGGACTACCAGAGGAAACTATATCATGTGAGACACCAAGAACTACTTCTGCCTGCGTCATAATTACAGAATTGGGATTCGTGACAGAACTAAGAGAGGAATTTATTTGTAAAACATTAGATGGCAACTGAGTGTTCTTATCTAATTCAACAAATTATTTGGTATTATGTTTCCTTCCTTACTAGCTTACTGCTTTGTCAACAACTTAAAGCTTCTTTCTTTTTTAATGACTAATTAGAGAGAGATGGCAAGTTTTCCACTTCAACTGGTAAAATGTGTAAAATTTCATAATTTGGGGATACTCTTTTTTTTTTAATGGTCAGGTTTTTGATAAGACAACTTAAGTTGACCTTACCAGCAATGACTTGAATGTTTTACAGTGAAAGTTAAAAGTTATACATAGTAGGCAGAATAGGGGTGCCCCAAATATATTCATGTCTTAATCTCCAGAACCTTGAATGTGCTACATGACAATAGGGAATCAAGGTTGTTAATCAGCAGACCTTGACATGGGGAGAGTCTCCTGGATTAGACAGATGGGTCCAGTGTAGTCCTTAAAAATGGAAGAGGGAATGAATTGTAAGAGAGAACCGGAGTGTTAGTGGTTTGAAGATGCCACACTGCTGGCTTTGAAGATGGAGGAGGGTGCCCTCAGCAAAGGAATATAGACAGCCTCTAGCAGGTAGAAAGAGCAAAGAAACAGATGCTCTCTAAAAGCCTCCCAAAGGAAAACAGCCCTGCTGACCCCTTGATTTAGCCCCTGGAGACCTATGTTGGACTTCCCACCTAGAACTAAAATATAATAAACTTGAGTTGTTTTAAGCCATTAAGTTTGAGGTCATTTGTTACAGCAGCCTTAGGAAACTCACATAGCCGCGGAACAGACCAGCCAATAGCCTCTTGGTGCCAACTAGTAATCTGTCACGTACCGATGCACTCCCCACGTAGGTCCAGCTGGAATCCTTTGTTGCACTCACACCGGTAGCTCCCAGGAGTTGGAATGCAGCGTCCATTTTGACAGAGATATCGAAATAACTGGCAATAATCAGTGACGTTGACTGGCAGCACTCCTAAAGGAGTAACATTAAACCGCATTAAAATTATTTATAACTAGGGCATCCTTCATCACCACCTAGTCCAGTAATAATGGGCAAGATGCTGGATCATAAAGGGAGGAGGCCGCTCTCTGGGCAAAGTTCGTCTGGTGCCAATAAAGCACATTTCCATCCCTGCCTACAGAGATCACATGTGCACCGTGGTGCACTCCGCCAAGTATGCTCCTCTGCCGGCTTCTCCCTACCCCTTTCTCGGCCTCCTTCCCAAGCCTTCAGTTTGGGGAAATAACAGAAGCAGTGGGTTATTGATATTTAACTACTTGCAAAACTGCACCGCCTGACAAACAACTCAGAGTATAATGTTACACTTCCTCTATGAATTCATCCTGTGAATCAGATTTAACCCTCTCTCATAACTCTCCTACAGGTGGCTGAAAAGATCAATAATAAAAAGGCACTAATCCCTGGAGAATATGAAACCCCCATTTTTCTCCATGCAACAGGCAAATTGAGAAAGTTATATGCTATACTATGTAAACCGAAAATTTAATCTAAGAATTGGTAAACTTAACTCACAAATATGGCAGCGTAAACAACAACAAAAAAATTTAACCTGATTAATGCAAGGAAAACGCCTAGATGACTTTTGAATTCTTACTTGGTGGCTCCCGAGATGGATATGGATATTCCACTGGTGGTCGAGGGACCGGAATTTGAGGTCCGGGAGGAAAGCCAGGAGGAATGGGGTGAACTGGAGGAATGGGGCCGATCGGTGGGGAAGGATATCCTGGTCTCTCAGGAATTACAATAGGGACAGAGCACAGCTTGTTGAAATCCTCTGCAAAAACACAGCACAACAGAACATGACAGCTGAGCTGCAGCATATGTCATAGGTCTACGGAAGTCCCTCTTACTGTTCAGAGAAATCTTTGAATAAAACTGATGTTCAAACCACATAGATCCATTAGAGAAAAGGAAAAACACCAACTGATTTCATTCCCATTCCTAACACCTATAGTGGCGATCATATTGGAACACGAATTCAAAACCTAAAACAAACTCCCCAAAGTGTTTACCACATGCCTTTCCCAAAACCTAGGAAGTCTCTGCCTGTATCACAATTTACCTCAAAGAGGAATAAATGCCACTTTCTCCATCTAGTCTTGCACAGGACTCTAAAGGGCGCACTAAAGAGACTGGATTTTGTTTTATGTGCAATGGGAAGCCACTGAGGGTCTTCAGCAGAGAGTGGGGTGTGGTCACAGGGACACTCTCACCAGTCAGTCTTGCTGATACCTGGAGAATGCACTGGAGGAGGCATAGCTGCTGCAGAAGACCAAGGGCAAGGTGACAATAGCTGGACAAGGGATGAAGAGATGAAACTGGACAAAAGTGGACACACTGGAAGCATATTTTAGAGATAAATGGGTAGTGCTTGGTGAAGGAGTAAATGCCGTGGAGAGAACAGGGAATTAAGAATGACTTACAAATCATGGGGAAAACAGTGTAGCACAGAGAGGGCAAACAGTGAATCTGTGTCATCTTACTACACTGATGGACAGTGACTGAATTGGGGTATGAGCGGGGACTTGATAATATGGGTAAATGTAGTAACCACATTGTTTTTCATGTGAAACCTTCATAAGAGTGTATATCAATAATACCTTAATAATAATAAAAAAAAGAATGAGTTACAGTTTTCTGGTTGGGCAATTGGGTAGATGTTGATGCCATTTACCCGGATGGGAAAAACTGCAGTGGGAACAGATTTTTGGTAGAAAGCCAATCTCCATTTTGAACATGTGATTTTTATGATGGCAGATATCCAAGTGGAGATGGCACATGGTAGGTAGAGAAGTTGGGGGCTGGTTATAAGTTTTTGAGTTATCAGTTAATAGGTGGGGTTTAAAGTCATGAGGATGGATGAGCTCATCTAAGGAAGGTGTGGAGAGTGAAGAGAAGGAAGGATGGAGACAGAGCCCTGAGGAATACCTGCTTGTATAAGACAACAAGTGATGGAGAAGAGGAAGTACTGCAGACTGGCAGCGCTGGTGCTAAGGCTTCATAAGGAGCTCCTGGACTAGTACACCTGAGTTAATCAACGATTTCCCTACAATTGCACATATACAGGCTGATTCTTATTTTTTACAATGCCAAGTCTTTCTTAGAATAAATCATTTCTAGATTTGTGACAGATTTTTTTTTCTGGGCTTCAAAAAGGTGTTTTTAAACAGCACCTAGGTTCTCAGGAATGTGTTTACTTAACTACCCATTTTCACATTTCCTACAAATAGCCACATTTTGTCAAAATTCCCTACTATAAGTTAACTACATGATTTTTAGATTTTTTTCTCTCTTGCCAGAATATTGATAATTTTGTTACCACTGACACACAGGGATTCTCCCATCAATGTTTTCTATACTGTTGTCATTCATTAATAGAAACCAGGCCAATATTTTTCTTTTTCCTGTGGACTAAAATCTGGTTTATTCTAAGACCAAGTAATATGTCTTCCAGAAATTCACTCACATTTCAACTTCATGGGAAAATCTGCCAGTTTACATGTGGCTAAATACACCTAGCTACCATGTACCTTTCCAATCTAAATCTTATTAGACCATATTTGACATTTCCAAGTCAGGTTACATTTATGTTTTCAGGTAATTCTATAACCACATTTTAATTATTATTTATCTGAAATTTCAACCCACAGAGATTTTTTAGTACTTGTCTGTATTTCGAAAGGATTTATATATTGTTTATGCTTCCCTAAATCATGATGCTACAATCCCTCTTGTCAAATAACAATGATCCTTTTATAGAACTATCACCTGCATGTGCCATATCTATCATTTCCTGGCTATCTGCTTTCCACCAAATCTCTACTGCTAAGACTGTGCAATCAAGGATCATATCTAACCCATAACTAATTCCTAGCCTGAGCCCAGCCCTGCACATTGCACATAAAAAGAATTCATTAACTATGTGTTAGATTTAATTGAATAGCAATTATATTAAAGAACTCACTTTGCTTCCAAGCACCAATTTAGCCTTTTTTTAAAAGTCATTTTGTATAAAAGAAGTTGAATAAAAGATTTTGTATAAGAGACGTTGACTAGCTTATCATTTCTACTAATTAGGCAGGTATATTACTTTGAGCGTGCCTTTGAATTCAGCTTCACCTCTCTAGGAAAGTTTATCAGACTGGGTCCTGTAGGTACTCTGACTTTCTTCCACTTAATAACTTTCCCAGGAGCCCCTTTACATTCAGGATCAGCAAGCTGGGGCTAATTTTGCTCAGCTGGTGTCCATCTTTCCTATCTCCATTTAACTCAGCAACAGTACTGATTTTGTTTTAAAGAGTGAAAAGCTGACCAATCTAAAATAATCCTTCCTGTGTCATCACTCTCCTCAAATTAAGAGCCCAGAGCTCTTTGCAAGGGTGCTGGCACACTGGAGCAGACAAGCACACTCGCCTGCATGCTGGCTTCACTCTCGCAGGCTGGGCATCTTCCAGGGGTACGTAGGAGAGAGCAGCGCTCTGCAAAGCCACGTAGGGAAACAGGGCTTTCTGCTCTATGGGTCCTAAAGTGAGTCTTTAGCACCTAAACCAGCTCTGGTCCTTTCACCTCTATTCAAGGCCTCAACACAAGAAGGAACCACATCAGTGCTGCTTAAATTACCAGGTGCATTTAAGTAGCGGTTCTTCTGATGTCCAGGCCATATGTCTCAGTAGGAAGTCATGTATTTCTAAACAGTGACCTCCTAAATGACCCCCCAAGTGACCTAAGGAGGTGGGTTATATTTCAGGTCATAGGCAGTGAGCAGACTAGCCAAAATACATGACATGTTATGTTTTAAAATACATTGAAAGAGTTTACTGCTTCTTTAATCCACATGCACAATTCTCAGCAATAAACAGAACTTTTATAGTAACATCTGTGAGTAGGTCTATAACCCAAGAAAATGGGAAATCATATTCTGGGAATGACACACTTTGAAGTATTTCATTAACTCTACATTTATCCTTCCTCCCCTTGACATTCTCTCCTAAAGTTCCCTGATTTAAACACACTTCCTAGGAGTCATACTGAAGAGGAGATATAACACCACATGTTACTTAGAACTGGTGGGAAAGATGTCACTTGATAGGTTGTTCCAAACCGCATGCCTCCATAAGCAAGCTTTTGCTAGGTACTGTGGAAGAGTTACAAAAGCCTAAGGAATAGGGGACTGTAATGATGCATGAGACCTCCTAATGAGATTGATCAGCTAGGGAAAGGGCAGCACATGAACACACAACGACCCAAAGCAGAGCAGATGGGTGGGATCCGTGTCATAGCAACAACACAAACTGGAGCCCTGGGAAAGAAGGCAGCATCTCCAGCTGTCCTTATCTCAGGATAGGAGTGGGTTAGGTCATATCTGAGTGGATCCCTAACAGGCAAAAAGTTATATAATAGGCAAGGGTGGCAGGGATGGGGAGTAAAGAGGAAGAAACTGAACAGAAAAGAAGTTTTAGGAAAAAGAATATCTGAGTCTAGAAGTGCTCAGACTTGGTTCAAGGAAACTTGCTTGTATAATTTAACTAGAAAATAAAGCTACTATAAACACCAAGAACTAAAAGATGAACTGGGATCAGATTGGGAGACTCTTAATTCTACAGTAAGTAGTAACATTTTATTTTCAAGAAATGGAGTGACTTGGGCCACTGGATTGCCCAAATTCATTCTGGGAAAATTTTTCTGGATATCTTTTTCTACATTTTCCCCAGACATAATTTTTTTAACTGAACTTCAGATGAACTATGCTTCGAGCAATGTTATGTGGCAGCTGTGGATTTCCTGGGGACCAGTTAGGAGGCTACTGCAGCCGTCTAGATGAGAAAAAGTAAGCTTTGCCTGGAAGTGAAAGGAATATGACAGATAAAAGAGATATTGTGAAGAAAAAAAAATCAACAGGAATTACAACAAGAGGAACATGCCGATATTAGGGAAGGAGGAAATGCGTATCCAGCATTATTCGCCTGAGAGGCCCTGAGAGAACTGAGTTTTATTCTACTGAGCTTTTGAGGACGACATGAGAGCCAAGAATAAGAGGAATTGGGACTTCTTACAAAAGTTACTCTCTAGTGGCGATGAGTAAGCTCAGTGAAACACGGTACCAGAAAACAGCACTATTTGTAGACAGCTCTGTATTTCCTTATTCGTTAACTGGGGAATTTTCCCTGGATTCATTCTCTTTTGTCTTCTGGAATCTTTTTCACTTACCTGGATTTCCACTAGATCTGCATCACGCATGCTCCCACTGGGCTCATGGGGTTTGCGTGGGGCTGCCATGCAGAGAAGCAGAAGGGCTCTTACCTGTTGCTCTGATGGGACACATCTCAGGGGCGACGGTGGCCCCCGGAGACCAGCACCGGCCCACGTCACAGCAGCACTGCATTTTGGTCATGGACTGAGGCAGCTGGTTAGAACAGCGCCCGTTTGCCAGAGCCGTGTAACAGTATCCTGGGCGAACATCTGAGAGAACAGGGAAACACACACACACACACACACATGACTGAGATCGAACTTGTAGTGACATTCTCCTGGCCCAGCACCTCCACACGTCACACTCGGGCTCTGGCAGGATGAATGGACACTCCCTGCCCACGGAGGGGAAGCTGCGTGCCCAGCTCAGGAACAATGCTCAATCAGAAACCCCTTCATCTCACACCTTTCACCCCCGTGAGCTGGTGCACTCGGCCCAAGTCCCACATTCCATCCCCAAGGTGGGAGCGAATGATTACAACCACATGTGCCATAGGAAAAGAGAGACTACGGAAATCACGGGCAGTGACAGTTAATTAGTTATAAAGGCATGTCTCTATACTAAGGGAGTCTGTGTTGTCCTCGGTTTCAAACTCCTTAATTTGAGACACTTTGGGAAAATATTGATGTAAATCTATTTTAAAGCAACATTAAGTCTGCACTATAGTCTACATTTCTAAAAGATCTTTTTTATTTTTCAGCCTGAAACTGTGAGTCAGACTTGTGAGATTTTTTTTTTAAAGGCATGAGCCACCCTGTAGTCAGATCCAATGCTTGTTAATCAAGATTTCCTTTTGTTCTGAGGCCCTAACAGATTTTATAAGGCACTAATGATTTACAAGTTCCAAATGTACATGATTCCAACTTCTTACTACTATGGGATACAATGGCTCTTGAAAGATATATATATATATTTTGGCAGAAAGGCATCTTCTCAAATACATATTTCTATATACCACTTTCCTGGGGTACTTCACGTCTGACTGTCATGACAACATTGACACACTGAGGTATAAATCTGGGCTACCAAAAAAGCGCCTGTGACTTGGTAGACACCTAACTGCTTCATGGGCCTTTGAGGCAGGAACTAGAAGAGAGAGGGCCCTGTGCAGAACACCTTGAGGTACCGACATAGGTTAAGGATGGACCTCTCTTCAAGTAAAATCTCTCTCCATATCCTCCATACACAATAAAGTTGTGAAAAGTAAAAAATATGTTAAATATGCTTGTCATTTGGAGGAATACAAATGGAAAATCCTTTTGTGAAGTGAAGAATTTTTTTTATATAGTCAAACCTCTAGCCTTACGTTTCCTGTAAGTCTAAATATTAAAAATCAGAGTTTGATTAGAGAGGAGTCCTATCTGTAATTGTTTTCATCTACATCGTTCTTAAGAACACAGAGCCATCCACACTTGAGGGTTGCCACAAATCAATAAGATGAAATGAACTAAAAAACAAGGGTAACTTCACTCCTAGGAATTTACCCAAAGAAAAAAACTTCTCAGATTCAAAAAGACATATGCACCCCTATGTTTATCACAGCACTATTTACAATAGCCAAGATATGGAAGCAACCTAAGTGTCCATCAGTAGATGAATGGATAAAGAAGAGGTGGTACATATACACAATGGAATATTATTCAGCCATAAGAAAGAAACAAGTCCTACCATTTGCAACAATATGGATGGAGCTAGAGGGTATTTTATGCTCAGTGAAATAAGTCAGGCAGAGAAAGACAAATACCAAATGATTTCCCTCATTTGTGGAGTATAACAAGGAAGCAAACTGAAGGAACAAAATAGCAGCAGACTCAGACTCCAAGAAGGGACTACTGGTTACCAAAGGGGAGGGGTGAGGGGAGGGTGGGTGGGGAGGGAGGGAGAAGGGGATTGTGGGGTATCATGATTGGTGCACATGGTGTGTGTGGGATCACGGGAAAGACAGTGTAGTTCAGAGAAGACAAATAGGGACTCTGTGGCATCTTACTACACTGATGGACAGTGATTGCAATGGAGTATGGTGGGGGCTCGATAATAAGGGTGAATGTAATAACCACATTATTTTTCCTGTGAAACCTTCATAAGAGTGTATATCAATGATACCCTATTAAAAAAAAAGAAAAAGAAAGGGTAACTTAGAGACATTTACATTATTAACAGCAAGGTGAGGAAGGCTACAACAACCCTTAAAGAAAACTGTTAAGAGACAAACCATAAAAGAAAATTATGGGTCAGCATTAAAGGATACAGGATTCTTTCTAAAAAGTACTTAAAACCACTCGCAAGTATTAATGTGCTTTCTAGAAATTTTTTGTGGTCCCAGTTCCCAAACCTTTGGTCAGACTAATAGTCTCAGGAAAGAGGCAGAACAAGCTGGGTCTAGGGTAAACGTCTGGGAGGGGAGTGCAAACAAGGTCTGCTCTGTAAGCCATGGGTGCCACCTCCCCTGCAAAGAAAGGGGAGAAACAGAGCTTCCCACTAATTTTCATTGCCATAAAGCCACTATTAAATACTTCATATACTTGGGGATCAGTAAATATTTTGGACGTGGAAACTAAAGGCTGTTAAGAATGGGAAGAAATGTTCAAAATTGACTTACATCCCAGCTTCACATGAATTTGATGGTCAAAACCCAGTGTAAATACTTGAAAATTGGTATATGTAATTTTCAGCAGGGGCTATCTTTCAGAGCCAAACTGGGACCTACTGGGGCCAACAGCAAACACTTACTGGGCTAACGTGTACTATTTTGCAAATTAACTCTGAAACTATTTTAATGCCCAGCTGGCTGATGTATAGGTTAAATCCCTGGGTTAGAGACTCTTGATCAAAATGGTGACTGGTGGTGCTGAAAAAATTACCAGTCACATTTGGGTGGCTGGCAGTCCCTGATGTAACCCAGGGCACCTGAACCTACAAGAATCATTTTGCTGAGTTATTTTTTTGCAGGAGAACTTCAGTTAAAATTATTCATATTTACATAACTTACCATTTTAAAGAAAACCTATGGACTTCTTAGCAAAGGAAAGGAAAAGTTGTAAAAACCAGGGACCATTCAGAGGAACTGACCCCTGTGTCCAGCAGCCCTAAACTGTCTATGCCATCAGGCAGCTGTGCCCAAGGAAGGACCCAGTAGTGCTGGATCACTTTGCACAGAGGGAAAAGAGGGACTCGGATAATCTGGAGGCCTGTGGGAGCCAAGGGAGAAGAATATCAGGATCTGGAGGAGAGAAAGGGAGACAAGAGGAACCACAGACACCTTCCTCTGTTTGAAATCTGCTCAGGCCAAGACATCTGGTAGAAAAGGAATAGGAAACTTTTCCTCCTTCCCCCTTCTGAATCACTCAACCCTTCCTTTCAGGACCCCAAAATCACATTGCATGAAAACAAAAACATTACAGGTTAAATAGGTGTTTTTAGGTCATCCTAGCCTATCGATGGGCCTCTCCTGACCACTCACTAGCACAGTGTGTCCCTCCAGGAGCTGGGAGCTGCAAGGCCCAAACTAAGAACATGATATCGCTAGGACTCCTGGGAACTGGTGAGACAGACACACAAACATTTAAAGACAAGCCTATGTGCATATTGTGAAGCATCAAAGGAGGATCACAGAACAAAAAATAAGACAAATTATACTGCAATATCTTACTATGCTGATAGACAGTGACTGCAATGGGGTGTGGGGGGTGAGAACTTAATCATATGGGTCAATGTTGAAACCACAATGTTGTTCACATGAAACTTTCATAAGATTGTATATCAATGATACTTTAATTGAAATAAATAAATAAAAATGAGACTGCAAGAGCTTACAGGCTGGAGGGAGTGTTGGAGCTAGGGACAACTGAGGGGTTCCAAATGTGGTCACAGAAGTAAGAGGTAGAATTTCATGCTTAGAAGAGATATAAAAGGAAGACACCATGTACCACTATCTACATGTGGGTTTCTCTATAGGTTAGATTTACTCATTCCAAACAACCAACGTATCAACAAACCTTGGATTTGTTTATATGTTGGAGGCCATATGTATTTCCTTGCCAGTAAAAATAATTTCAGGGGTCTCTGTGGTTTAACGAGGCAGGAAAGCTCAGCATTAGGGATGGCAGCAATATCATTTGGATCAGTTATATAACAAGTTGCTAATTATGGGTACAATAAAGTTCCACAGAAGGGACACAGTGCTTGCCCAGGGTTATGGTAAGAGAGTTTACTGCATCCGGTGTTCATTTGGCAGGAAGCAGTGTGAGGGGTCTGGACTATGGACTCAGGCCCAAGTTGGAAGCCCAGCTTCCTGACTTATTAGCTGCTTAAACAATCAGGCCAAATTATTTATCTGAACTCTTTAAACCTCAGCTTCTTCCCTCCATGTAAACATTAAATCAAATAATTTCCATAAAATACCTCATAGCCGGGAGGTGACCTATGAATCTTAGTTCCCTCCCCACCCTCTTTCTTTGCAAGTTAGTATGATCATATTTGGTAAAAGGGAGAGAATTTTTTAAATGTAAACTATCTGACATGAAAATGTGTTTTAATCATTTTAATGTAGTTTGGGGCTCTCTTTGAAGGTTAAAAAAAAATCTATTATCTGGCCAGGAACGATCTTCAGATCCACCTCTCTGCTAAGTATATCCACTGGAGGGCATGTGTCAATTGGGACAGTCTGGGGAGAAAAAGGAGCGACATGTTGCACTTGCCATTCTTCCAGTGTAGTTCATTATCTATGGACAGATCCTGGAAAATTAGGCAATTTGAGCACCACTGTTGTTTCTGAGGAAAAGTACAGATATGCTTCCCTCACAAGTTGTACTTATTCAAATGTCAACTTTAAGAGACTGCCCTCTGCTTTTATTATATGTGACTAAGTAGAAAGGAATTTAGAATTTCAAGTGCAATTCAGTTTTGGTCTGAAATTCATGGCCTGTGGTAAGGATGTGAAGTTCAGTGTCTGAAAATATGGGCCAGGAACAAACATCAAAAGATAGCCTTCATTTTTCTCCAAGGTCATGGGCCACAGGACTCCTAGCTTTGCCCTAATAATAACTGATATTTTAACACCTAACCAGATTGAAGCAGAGTGGTCTGGAGTGGGTGCATGTCGGGGGGTTGGAGGCCGGAGCCTTTTTCATTCAGCCCCCACTTTTCTTTGACCCCCTCCCCAACTTCCAGCAGCCCTTGAGGGCTTTGCAGTACCTGAAGGATCCATGGGACACAGGCGGAAAACCACAAATTTCCAAATCCTAATGGAAAAATACCGGAGGTTTTTAAGCAAGAGAGTTATTTAATCAAAGCACTATTTTAGGAAGATAAATCTGACAAGATGGACTGTAGAGAAGCCGGGTGGCAGGAGGACCAATTAAGAGATGACTGCAAAATTTCAGGCCTAAAGGAACATAGGTCCCAGGAAGTGACTGAAAGTGGGGGTAAAAGGGAGGAGTCAAGATGGCTGGAAGGCTTGACACTCAAATAAATGCAAAGCCATTTTATAGACTGAGGATACCAGCAGGGTCTCCTGGGTCATCCCTCTTTATGAGAGGCAAAATTTCCAAAACAAAACTGCAAGATGCCTCTGTTCTTTAAGAGAATGCTCAACTGTGTAACATTTCCATAAATGTACATTTTACATCAAGCTGAGATATCCTATGCCCCACTTAACAAACCTGTTTAGGAAGATGTTCATTATGAAAGTGATTTACAGAAACCATGCACGCTGATGATAATTAAACCTACCTATGCATCTGGTACCATCAGGAGAGGTATAAAAACCTGGGGGACATTTGCAGAAGTAACTGCTGACTGTGTTTGTACATTCACCCCCATCACAGATTCCAGGAATGGTGCTGCATTCATCAATATCTGGAACGTAAAGAAGAGGTTCAGTGTCTGCAGAACACAGTATAAAACTGTTCGTCATTACAAGGATTCAGATGGGACACTAATCAAAGCATGTCCACAGAAAAAGCAATCTTTGTAGAATAAAAGCTGCATGCAAATATTCAAAGCACAGTGCGTGCTGATTTTCTCAACACAGGCTTACCGAAGGAATTTACAAAATTTAAGAAATTAGAGCAAAAATAAAAATTGACTGAAGTTCCTTTTCTATTTGCTTCATATTCGGCATCACTTCCTGTATTGCTTTTCAATCTGATTCTCCAGAAAGCAGATACAGAAATCTTACAGAGAAGATCACATGGTCTGAGTGCCGACCAAGTCCTGGCCAACTTGGTATTCTCAGGGGCACTCACACTGCCATTACAATGGTTTTCTGTGAGGTCAGCGGTGAACTGTGGTGGACACTGGAATGTTCGACCCACAACACCTGCAAAGAGGATTGGTCCTAGCACTGGGGGTGCTGTCAGCACACGGCCGTAGGCTCTCAGCTCCTCTGGGACTGCCTGAGCTGCCAAGAGCCACTTACCCCAAGGCCAGACCCTTCCCAGGAGCCCACACCCAGTGATCTATTGTGGAGGAAGGACGATGGTCTGGTTATCTTGCCCGGTGGGGACAACTGTGAAAACCACTCCAATTCCCCTATTCCTTGTGGGGTCCATGAGGACACAGCTGGGGTTGGCCCTCAGGCCCGAGGTCATTCTCTCCTCCAAGGAAGCAGTAAAAGTCCCTTAGAACAAATCTTACCATTTCCTTCAAGGAGAGCTTTTCTTTTTTTTTTCTTTTTTTTTTAATATAATTTATTTTATTATCATTAATCTACAATTACATGTGCAATATTATGGTTATTAAACTACCCCTTCATCAGGTCCCCCCCACCAACCCCATTACCGTCACTGTCCATCAGCGTACTGAGATGCTATAGAATCACTACTTGTCTTCTCTGAGTTGTACTGCCCTCCCCGTGCCCCCCGAACATCATATCTGCTAATCGTAATGCCCCTTTTTCCCTCTTATCCCTCCCTTCCCGCCCATTTTCCCCAGTCCCTTTCCCTTTGGTAACTATTAGTCCGTTCTTGGGTTCTGTGAGTCTGCTGCTGTTTTGTTCCTTCAGTATTTTTTCTTTGTTCTTATACTCCACATATGAGTGAAATCATTTGATACTTGTCTTTTTCGGCTTGGCTTATTTCACTGACCATAATACCCTCTAGCTCCATCCATGTTGTTGCAAATGGTAGGATTTGTTTTCTTCTTATGGCTGAATAATATTCCATTGTGTATATGTACCACATCTTCTTTATCCATTCATCTACTGATGGACACTTAGGTTGCTTCCATTTCTTGGCTATTGTAAATAGTGCTGCGATAAACATAGGGGTGCATCTGTCTTTTTCAAATTGGGCTGCTGCATTCTTAGGGTAAATTCCTAGGAGTGGAATTCCTGGGTCAAATGGTATTTCTATTTCGAGTTTTTGAGGAACCTCCATACTGCTTTCCACAATGATTGAACTAATTTGCATTCCCACCAGCAGTGTAGGAGGGTTCCCTTTTCTCCACATCCTCGCCAACATTTGTTGTTGTTTGTGTTTTGGATGTTGGCCATCCTCACTGGTGTGAGGTGATATCTCATTGTGGTTTTAATCTGCATTTCTCTGATGATTAGCGATGTGGAGCATCTTTTCATGTGCCTGTTGGCCATCTGAATTTCTTCTTTGGAGAAGTGTCTATTCATGTCCTCTGCCCATTTCTTAATTGGATTATTTGCTTTCTGTTTGTTAAGGTGCATGAGTTCTTTATATATTTTGGATGTCAACCCTTTATCAGATACGTTTTTATGAATATATTCTCCCATACTGTAGGATGTCTTTTTGTTCTACTGATGGTGTCCTTTGCTGTACAGAAGCTTTTCAGCTTGATATAGTCCCACTTGTTCATTTTTGCTTTTGTTTCCCTTGCCCGGGGAGATATGTTCATGAAGAAGTTGCTCATGTTTATGTCCAAGAGATTTTTGCCTATGTTTTTTTCTAAGAGTTTTATGGTTTCATGACTTACATTCAGGTCTTTGATCCACCTTGAGTTTACCTTTGTGTATGGGGCTAGACAGTAGTCCAGTTTCATTCTCTTACATGTAGCTGTCCAGTTTTTCCAACACCAGCTGCTGAAGAGGCTGTCATCTCCCCATTGTATATCCAAGGCACTTTTATCAAATATTAATTGGCTGTATATGTTTGGGTTAATATTTGGATTTTCTATTCTGTTCCACTGGTCTGTGGGTCTGTTTTTGTGCCAATACCAAATTGTCTTGATTACTGTGGCTTTGTAGTAGAGCTTGAAGTCAGGGAGTGTAATTCCCCCTGTTTTATTCCTCTCAAGGAGTGCTTTTCAAGAGCAGAAGTCAGACACTGACAGTGCCAATAGATGGAGCATGAGTGAGGTGAGAGAAGAAACTGAGAACTTGCTGCTTATGCTAAAATGAACTCGGCACAGGGTATCCACCTGGCCTCATCTCCAAGATGAGTGGGCTTCCTGCACTGGCTGAGGGACAGGTGTGGTTTGACCGAAGCCTCCTGAGAGTATGCAAAGGTCAGACTAACAGCGTTGGTGCTCAGAAAGCCTTAAAGTTTAGAAATAAGGACTTTTGTTTTCCAGTGTAAGTACTCCTCTTCACTTATAAAGCAAAATAGATTTCTCAGTGGATGAGATTCAAGTGTCTTCTGACTCATGTTCACCCTGTTAGTCGGAAAGGCAGCAGTGATGCTGTTTACATGCAGTATGACCTTCCTGAAAGCAAAACCCCATCCTTCTGTGCGAGGCTGGTGGCTAAACTGAACACTATCCCACTGCTTATATTAAGTAAATGCTAACATAAACAGCATGGCCACTGGTAAAGATGTAATGGTAAAGATGCTTTTCCTATCCCAACAGATGTGTTTCACTTGAGTTGGCAAAATTCAGGCAAAGAAACAGCCAAGGACAGAGCCTAACATTCTAGAACTGGTGTAACATCTCACAGCACACTTTAAGGCAGTTCTTTAACATCAGTCCTCCTGTATTCACCAGCCACACTTCTACTTAAAAACCAAATAAGTGTATCAAAGAGCCTCCAGGGTCCACTAATGCCATTTAAGGATAGTGGAGGACATAACTATAAGCAAAGGCATTAAGAAAAATGTAGCCTTCTGTCAAGTGTCCCTAAAAGTTAATGTCTGAGTCATGTAACTACTATCAAAGATCAATCAGGTGAGGAAATAGTGGCTATTAAAAGAAACAGTTTTTTTTACATGTTAGTATAAATGACTGCTATTATCCTTATTTATGGTATTAATATTCAATACAATATTTGGGTACTTCAATATCCAAAGGGGTTATTTCAGTGATAGCTCATGTTGGGAAAGGTTATCTAAAAAAGAATTAACTTTGGCAGGGTGGAGGAAGCATCTTCCATGTGCTGGCTAGGTTAGATTTGGGCCCTTCACTGAAGGTAGCAACAATGCGAAGAATGTACGTTTACATGCACTGAGTGCCAGGCATTGTCAAATGGAAGCCTCACAGCAGAGGTATGATCTAGGATGATCCAGGACCCGACTTCTATAATTCTGGTGCCCAAGCACGGCTCTTGCACTACCCTGAAGCCTTCAGAGAACTGGCATGTAAGACCTGAAACAGGAGCACAGAGATTCATTTATAAAGTGTTGTTAAACCCAGGTATCCAACTTCCAGGGGCTGGGTGTGGGAAAGGGTGCAGGGTTTTCCCTTAGGTGCAGGTCCTCAAGCTCAAAGGGTCCAGAAATACACGGTAGCGTGCACCCTAATTTTCACGTAAACTGGACCAGGCCAACTTGTTCAATTCTAAGGAGCTTAAACGGCTCTGAAGTCCCTTCACTGTCTCCTCCTCAGTAACACACCCATTTCCTTGGTATATCTGGAGCCTTTCTACTTTCCTGGACCAGCTTGTTCCTCAGTCCCATTGCTTGGCCGCGATGGGAGCAAGGTTCTGATTTCCTGACCAGGCTGTGGTGGAGGTCCCTGGTAGTAAAGAACCGGAACAAAGCATTAGAATCACAATCACTTACACTCTGAAACTCATTCATACTACTTTATTATTGTTCCAGGCTCTCAACACACTCTGTTTATCTCCTTTAATAGAATCTCGGGGATCCCATGGAGAAGAGACCTGGAGATCAGTGGATTTCTCAGCATTTCTGTATGTCAGTCTGTATCAAATGCCTATCATAAAAGTCAATCAGCTGGGGGGGTCTGATGGGAAATGGGTCCTGGCTGAGAAGAGCTACTTCTGCGCTCTGGACACCTCCTTGTTGTCTTGGGGAAAGAGGGAGAGGTGAGCTGCTGGTACGGAGCTATGCCCATGGCCTCACTGGCTCTTGCTGTGGGACTGATGAGGGCCACAAATGGGAGGTCCCATCCCTCCAGATTCACTGCCCCTGTCCTTTGTTGTTCTTCCCTCTCACCCCTTAGTCTCCTCTGCTCTTCCTGGGCATTCTTTCCACCCCTCAGCCTCTTCCCTCTCCAGGGGCTCCTCTAACAGAAGGGGCAGAAGGAGTATGGAGGGCGCAAGGGCATGGAGCATGGTCCAGGTTTTGGGACAAGTATACCTGGGACACTCAGCTGTCTGGAAGCTCCATCCAAGATCGTGGACATGAATGGGGCATCGGAGAAACCAGTTAACCTGATTACCTAGATCCTTTCTAGATTACTAACAAAGTGGGGGAAAAAAAAGCCAACTAAAAATTGGCAGCTAATCCTTATGAAAGCCACAGGGTATGGGATGATGTTGTTTTATTAGACACATGAAATCCAGTGTAAGACACCTGACCAAAATAAAGTAAACAAGCTGATCCTTCAAGTCATGTCAAAAAAAAAAACAGCCATACTACTTTACAGTCACACCACGTTGGCCAGCTTGCACAACTTCGTATGCATGTCAGCACCAGCTGTTTGATCACAACCGGGAAACGATGAGAAATGTAGAGATGGAGGCTGAGTTGAGGAACTGGAAAAAACCCCAGATATCAACTTCTTCATTTGAAAGAAGCAGGTAACTGACCTGTCCCAGATCATCAGAGGATGAGGGGTATTAATAGGAATGGGGCCAGGTCTACCTTTTTCCAAGGGCCCTTATGCCTATACCATAGAGATTTTCGTTCTGCAACTGTACAGGAAGCTAGTGACCTTGAGCACTAAGATAAAGGGCTGCAGCCAGCTGCCGAGAATGGAGCCCTACCTGTAGTGATGGAGCAAGTGGCCCCAGGAATTCTTCTTGGTGCCTGAGAGGATAAGAGCCCCAAGAGCAAGTAGCCATCAGATAAGTATGTCCTGATTTTAGAATGGGAAAGTCTTAAGTTCACTGGCTCACATATTAGGGAGTGCATGGACTTAAAAGCTACTTTTCCTTAAAAGTCCTTTGCATCATGCAGTGCCATTATAATTGCTAAAGGCTGCACTGGTGATAATCTAAATCCCCAAATATTAGTGGTTAATTAGGAATCCAAGGGACTTCTGCCAGAAGTAAAATTTAATCCTTTAATTACACTTTTATTTCTTAATTTCCTCCCACAGTAACCTATGCAAATATGGACCTGTTTTCCCAAAAGAAAGAGCCCATGTGTTCTTTCAGTGTGTACACTCCAGAGTCATTGGAAAAATCAACAGTGAACGTGGGCATGAACTCTGTCTCCCTTTCTCTTAAATCACAGCTATAAATCTCAATCTTTTTCTTTTTAAACTCATGAAAATCTAATCATTGTTATTTAATCACTTCAACTTATTAATTTATATTTCAAACGTACCTAAATTACATGTATTGATATAACACTTGGTACATGCCTGTTTTTAGTTTGGGGGAAAAGGGATATTTTAAGAAGCAAGGGAGAATTCTGCAAAAGGAAGATCTCACAAAAAGCTGCTTTCACCCTCACTGAGGGAGTGAAGGTTCGCATCTTGTAAATTTGCTAAAACCAATTTTTGACTGGGTCGGTTTCTTAAAAAAATTATTGTGGGCTTCCAGGTCCCCAGTTCCTTCCTCTCCATGACAAGAGGAAGACACATTTAAAAAGGCACTCAAAGCATTGGCAAAGGCACCAGAACAATTTTCACAAGGGTACAGAACCCCACTGTGCCTGACCATCTTCCTAGGACACAGAGATGGTCTCTTCATCCTTACAGTTGCACGGGCCAGATTTTCTGGAAGCCCTTCCGTTGGCCATCTGGAGATCATCCTACACCCGGGTGATGCCAGACCCACAGTGAGGCACTGGAGCTGGAGGAAAGCAAGGGAGTTGAAGAAGGGGACCCAGCTGACCAGGCATTCTCGGAGGGCTTTCTGGTTACTTTCCTACCCACGTAAGACAGGGCGACCACGCGCAAGCAGGCCTCCAACGGGACATGTGGTACTAACAGGACATTCTCTTCCAATATCAATTTTGCATAGAAAAATAAAAAGTAAGGGGGTTAAAAAAAAACCATCATCTGAATTTAATGTAACAGTAGATGGCAAAGGGAAAAAAAAAGGTCTGGCCAAAAGCATTCTGTTTTTATCTTGCTACTGACTTCAATATGTAGCCGGAAAAAAAAAATACCATTTGTAGACAAGGATTAAGTAATTCTCAGGCTGAATTTCTGCTCCACTGGATACACCACCATAATAGATTCCTTAGCATTAACAAGAGGATTTTGAATCATTTTTCTTTCAGTCTGAGTATTAAATCTGTGCATCTTCTGTCTAGCTCATAACCATAGAAGGTGATCAGTCCTGACTGATGTTACCTGACTGGTCTGAGTGAAAGGCAAGGGACTTTCCAGTCCAAGCTGGAAGTGATCATAATTCCAGAAAACAAAACTCAAACTGGGCAAGTCATACGGAACATACTGCCTGAGATCTTGAAGCTGACTATATCTCCTGAAGGTGAATATATTAAGCTGAAAAAATCTAAAAATACAAGACACAACCCATTGCTGCTACGGATTTTGCATGTGATAAACCTTAGTAGTTTATCAATGTCATAAAAAGATATATTGGTAATACCTGAAAATCTATACCATCCTATGCTAAATATTTTTAAACATTAGAAAATATAGGTATTAAATTAAGTAGAGGGAATGCCTTATATCCAGGAAAGAAGATAAATATAATATACCACCACAAACACCAGAGAGTGAATCAAAAGAAGTAAACTTTTAGCACTACCTGAATGCTCTCAGGGCACTTAACCCACCAGAGATAGTTCCTTAATTTATAATGTGAAAGGGTGGAACTAAGTAAGTTCTTCCCTCCTTGCAGTATCAATATTCTCTGCTTCTAACTTACACCTACAACATAACTTCTAAAACACACTGGCCTATGAGAGTGAGCTTTACTGTTTTTTGAAACTTACAGTGTTTTTAAGAAGTCCTACTTACTTAGAAAAAATTTAAGTATTTTTCACAGCTACCTCAACTGTTTATAGCATGTTCAAGAACATCATTATAAATTCTATAATGATTAGTAACTTTCAAGCAAGTCTAGCCCATAAAGATAATTCTACCAGAGTTAGGTTATTTCAGTTGCAGGACAATTAGATACTCAACATCCTATCTGTCATTTATGAATTGCACCTCAAGTTTCCAGTATATGATACACTGTGGTTATCATCAAAAAAAAGATGAGTGATCTAAGCCCGGACGAATCATCTAGAATGAACTATTAAATTGCTAGGATTTAGGAGTATAGATACAGCAGCAAATGCTTTCAACAGCAACTGCTCTCCACAAAAACACTTGCATCTAAATGAAACCTCGTACCACATCATGTAAAGAGAGTTGAGAATGAAGGAAAAAGTTGTTTCTCTCATCTGCTAAGAGATGTAAACTTGAGAATGCTGTTATGTTATTAGCAGACATTACATATATAAGGTACATGCACTCATCAAGTGAAGAGAGTCCCATGCTGCCTACTTATTTCCTGTATGTTTCACTCACAGAAAAAAAAAGCATTTATCACGGCCTTGGAAGCCAGGCCACTTTAAGGCAAATGGCGGCAGTAGTGAATATGAACATATTCCCTGAAACACACATTTTCAGAAACTTAATCTATAAACTAAATGTAAATATATAAATTTACTTCATTACTTTCCCATTTAATTAACATTAAAAGGTTTCCATTTGATAGGCACAAAAGAAAATAACTCAACTTGTACTAAGAGCTTAAATATAAGTTCTCCAGATATTAATACGAGATCTCTCCAAAAAAAATCAAACATACATTTTAACGAAAAAAACATCAGGAGATAAGTCTTTCCGACTGATACGTCATGATCAAATTTAAACTCATGTCTCTAGAACTATGCAAAAACATGTGTCTTGAACATTTTAACCCAAATATTGGTTCAAAACTATTTCATGTTTTAATATTTAATTGGATTCAGATGGATCTCTTATTTTGGGTCTATAAAAGTGGAAAAAGCTGCAGGGTTTTTCTGGTTCAATAGCACAAAGGCATATTATTCCTGGTAAGAATATTATGTTTACACATTCACAGGAATGACAAAGGCAGAAGGATTTAGGAACAATTTACAAAAAAAAAAATCTTGTTACTGATATGGATTTTACCTACCCCTCCACCCCTCAACTGGAAAGCGCGACATTTCTTACCTTCACATTTTTGTGATGCTTCATTAAATTTGTGTCCAGCAGGGCATTTGCACTCAAAAGACCCAACAGTATTAATGCAATTTCCTCCTTGACAGAGCCCAGGGATGGCCTGGCATTCATCCACATCTGTCATATTTTAGCAATGAGAGAGAGAGAGAGAGATGGAGAGAGGGAGGAGAGAGAAAGAGGTTGATTCATACAAAAATCATTGCAGAAGAAAATGTGATTATTTGTCCATAGTTACAGTACCATATTTATATCAATGAGTTATTTGTCTATCACAATGTTTGGAATATGATGAGAGAAACTATTCCTAGTTTCTATTTACATAACAATTATGTTATGTAAAGTAAATTATTTGAGTAACATAATTTGGTCACTAGTGTTCTGTAAGAGGCCATAAGTATTCTTTTTCCCCACCTTCCATCTTCCCTCATGTAGAGAAGAAGATATGTACTAATTTTTGTGGGTTTTATTATGCATGCTACAGAGTGCAAGGGTACAATGATGAAAGAGTTGACAGTAATAACTAGAGTTACCCAAGAAATCCTTAGAATCAAAATGCAACCCATTCCTAAAATAAAGTTGTCTTTAAGAGTTGTAGTGAAAGATTCAGTTAAAACAGGATTTGCTTAAATAAGATCACTGAGATCACATGAGACACCTAATGTTTTTATACAAATGAAATGGAAAATGTTCACCTTACATCTGTAGAATTGTCTTGTACAGTAAAAATTAAGCAACTTATTTTTTTTAAAGCAAATCAGACTAAGAAGTGACAGAGAGCCTCAGATCAATGTGCAGTCCCAACTGCAGATTTATCTTGCTGGTAAAGTAGCTGCCAGAGGGACCCTCTTTAAAGGAAAATCAGAGCATGTTTCTCTCCAGCTCAAAATTCAAGTCCACACTAAGTCCTAGAAGATTCTAGCTGCCCCTTCCACTCTCTGACCTCTTCTAACCTCCTCCCTCTCTCTCTCTCCTCCCCATCCATAATGGCTTCCTTGCCATTCCTCCAAAACACCAAGGATGCACCTGCCTCAGGCTTTGCAGGGGTGGCCCCTCTGCCTGGACCACTCTTCCTCTGCAGAGCTGCGTGGTTCATGCCCTCACATCCATCAGGTCTCTGCTGCACTGTAGCAGTGGGCCCCTCCCTGGCCAAGCTAATAGCAACACCTGACACCCCCCACCACCATCCCCTCACCACCATCATTCCCCACCCTCCTTACTTTGCTTATTTTTTTCCATAGGACACACCACCAACTAACTTAATATTTATTATTTGTTAGCTTTATTTTGTTTTACGAATTGACTGTCTTCAATACAGGCTTCCAGAGAGCAGACTCTTTGCCCATTTTGTTCACTGATGGAACGCTGGCACTTAAGGAATAATTGTGCTCTCACATGGAATCCCAAATATGAACCTTCTGGGAACAAAAGTCCATCATTCCAGACTCATCACATTCAGTTGGAAAGACTGTAAAAATACATGTACATTCTCTCCATCTCTTCATACATAACATGTAAAAGTCAGGTTCAGTAAGGAACCCCCAGGAAACCAGGCTAACTTTTTTCTCCACTTTGGAGAGTTCTTTCATAAATCTAGAAGCTTCATTTACTCTTTAGTTTTATTCTTCATTGCGTGAAGCAAGAAAGCAATTGCTGACTGTGTGATCTCTAATAACCCAGGTCCTTGAGAAAAGGCTACATTCAGGAGATAAAGGAACAATATTTATTTCATATAAAAGCTTTAAATGGAATGTCCCGGTCCACAAATTCATGACCATATGTGAAGTATAATTAGCTTGTTTTATAACCAATCTCAATTTTATATTAGACCAGAATTTTCCATCCTCTTGATATGTTGAACATTTATTGAAATGTTATTTGAAATTAAGGTTGTACATATAAGCAAAATGAGACAGTTCTGTTGATCACAAGAATTATAGATGAGGGCACTTCTGCTTCTAAGACAGAAGATACAATAGGCTCCCTTTATGAATCTGCTCCTCACCTTGGGCCCAAGGAGTGAAAATACCAGCAAGGAGACAGAGCCCGAAATGTGAAGAATTTAATTCTCAATGTTGCAATACTAGTGTCATTTTGATTCTATGGATTTTCACAAATTTTCTTTTAAAAACTTTTTTTTTCTTGAATGTTGAGTAGCAGTCAGGAAGGGACAGAAAGAAAATGCTGGAAAAGTCTAGGTGGTATCAGATGCATAGCAAAGCCACAGAGCAGCCGGTCTTCCCTCTCCCTCTTCAAGCTCTGCCCTCCTATCGTCTTAGTGTCTCGCCCCGTGACTGGGGCTCACGGACAGGCAGCTGGACACTCCAGACCAAGCTTTCTGGGCACTCTCTGTGAGTTCATGGGTATTAGCTGACTTCAGAACACCAAGACCAAGAATTTCTTCAAAACTCCCTGTGACTTTCTAAGGATGAGGAAAATAAGAAGGCACCAACAAAAACAAAAAGAGGAACTACACTTACTCTTTATATTATAAAATCATGCAATCTACCCCTCTGTAATTGTAGGGCTTCAAAGCGACTTTTGGCTGCTCTTGACATTCAGAAGGATATGTTCAAGAGCAGGCCAAGGAGGTGTATGCTGTACCTAGACGCCAGGGGCCAGGACCACCGGTGGCTATCAGAAGTGTAATTTATGGAAGTATGATTTAATGGAGCCCCCCAGAACTGTGTGATTAAGCTCACATTCTGTTTTATTGTCTATAAGCCTTGGAATTAACATACAGAACAAAACCAAATTAGTATCTATTTGCCTCAAAAAAGCCTATCTTGAATTTTAGGGAAAAAAACCCCAAAACCCAAAAGCACTAAAAAAGCACTAAAGATGTGGTGTAGAGGAAACAGATACAGTCTGGGAGTTTTCAATCCCATCAGTTTGGTGCGGAACTGCCTCTGTTCACTTCCTCCTGTTTCTTGCCAGACATCCAGACAATAAAAGAATTTGTACAGCTGGAAGAACAGGAGTAAAAGCCAAAACCAGTCTTAGGGCTTCTATGGGAGGCAGGAGAAGAAGCAAGCAGGCGACATCTGGGGATATTTAAAACTGTGAAACAAATCCTAATTTATTTCTGACTTGTAAAAAAAAAAAGCATAATGTAGCATGTAAAATGGAAAGAGGAATAATTTTCTTCAGGTCATCTAAGTACAACCCATGAGACAGAGGCATTCCAACAATTTCTAATGAAGGGAAAAAAATTAAGAAAGCAAACTACATTGTTCACAAATTTTTCTTTGTGCTTGTATATACAACATTGCTCTAATTTGCAGCACTGCTGTAAGCGGAATTATACCACCCCATGGAAACACCTCTGGGGTCAGAGGCAGGAACTAGTGGCAAAGAAAAATCTAGAGAGACCAGCTATTCTGTCTTGAGCCATGCTCCTAATGCTTGAGCTGGATATCATGCCGTCAGCAAAATCATGAAGTTATGTCTCTGACACTGCTTTTCCATTCTCTCCAACTTCATTGGAGAATGGCTCTCCAGAGCAAATAAGATGAATCCATTAATAATTCCATCAGCCCGGCATTTACCTTGACAAGCTCCTGTGCGGATGTTTGGTATGAAGCCTCGGCGACAGGGGTGGGGCTGGGCAGGGCACATCTCACAGGGGTGGCCCCAGGCTCGGCCGACCGTGGCGCAGCAAAGCGTTTTTGTGCAGACGATCCCGCTGAGCTGCCCTTGGCACATCTGGTTGCTAATCACAGTAAAACATGGGCCTGTCCTGTAATCTGGAAGTAAAGAAGGAGAATTCCATGAAAGTCCAGAAAAGCAGGAACCATCATGCCAAAGAACAGCTGTGCCCCCATCTTGCTTGACTCCAGGTTGGGAAACGGTCTTCAGGAACAGAACCACACGTCCCTGACTCCATGCGAAGCCTTAGGCAGACACTGTACCTCTGAACTCCATTTTCCTCACCTACATGGTGGGGATAAAAACACCAGTTTCCAACCACTTTGAAGATGCTGTTGTGAAAATCACTTGAGCTAATGGAAAATACTTTACCACTGTGATGTGCTGTACACATAGAACATAATAATATATCACATGTTCATTCATTCAAGAAAATGTATAGGTGCCTACTGTGAATCAGCCCCTTTGCTTGATTTAGATATTTCAGTGATTAAAAGAGACCAAATCCCCAGCCTCATGGGGCTTACAATGTCGTCTTATTTAGGCTGGAGAAAAAGAATTTTAAAACTTTCAGTGAAACAAGTCATTAGACCTTCCTCCTGGTAGTTGCTTAAACAAAAGAAATAGTTACCTGTTTCTTTTGGATTGGTTCCATCTTATTTCAAACACAAGAAACAACCAAACAAGAAAGCATAAAAAACATTTACCCATGTAAAGACATCAGGTATTTAACATGAAGAGTGAAGACACTGGTCTGAAATCACTGCGACCCCTGGGCAAAAGGACCACCTTATAGCAAACAGGATCTGTGGATATGCTAAGAACACAGGAGAATTCCTAAGTAGTCTCACTGGATACAAAACCTGCCTCTGTGTTTGTTTGTTTGTTTAGGGTTTTTTTTGCTCAGGGGAGAAAGTCAGTCTGGATTCAGCATCCAACAAGCAAGAAAGGTTAAGATGCAGATAGCACAGAGGGCCAAAGCCGCTTACATGTGGATTTTGTTTGATGAATATACTGGAAACTGTTTTGGAGCTCTGTGACAATTTGAAAAAACTTGAAAGAACATTTTCTTTTCTCTAGCTTGCTGTATTGTAAGAATATAGTATATAATACATGTTAATACACAATTGTGTTAACTGTTTATGTTATTAGTAAGGCTCCTGGTCAACAGTAGGCTATTAGTAGTTAAGTTTTGGGGCCAAGTTACATGCATATTTTCAACTGTGTGGTGGGTTGGCACCCCTAGCCCCTATGGTATTCAAGGGTCAATGGCATTAATTTTAACTTAAAAAATATAATTAACTAATTCTACTAATTTTAAGTATAATTTTAAACTATATTTAATACACTTTTATTGGAAAGTATAAATATACCAGATTCATGACTTCACAGATGTTTGCTTGGTAAGGATCAATAAAAACCCTCTTACTTCAATTTAAAGAAAAATATTAAGTAAATACTAATATGGGATATGCAAAAGGCCAAGAATCGTGGGTGGTATGTAAATACCAGCAGCCTTAGCTTTCCAAAAGACCAACCTTAGACTTTTTCTCCCATGAAATCTTTACATACTCTGGCCCTGCCCATCTTTCCAACCCTGTCTCCTGACACTTTCTCAGTTTATTATTTGTCTTTTTACTCAGTTTATGCATTTTTTTTTACCCTACTGATTTTCTTTTTTTTACTTTTGTATAATCAAATTCCAGGTATATTTTAATATTCTTCACAATCTGCCAGATCTATTCAAAATCTGCTATCTTTTTCCATAGATACTGAGGTCAAACAAGAATATAAAAATTAAATGCTTGAGCTGTTGAATAAAATCTCCGCCCTTATTTCATTCTGTTAATAAAGAAAAAGTCATTCAGTACCATGGCAGAACAAAATCTCTCTTAAACACACTAAATACATGGACAAAATCTATGCTGAGGCATTGTTTTTTCTTTGCCTCAATTCTTCCAAATTTTACTTATAGGCATTGAATAAATATTTATCTGATACATAGTGTTTCTTTTCTATTTAATTTTTATCATATATTTTTCTGATTCAGCAACAATCATTTTAGACAATTAGGAAAAGGCTGCAACATAGAAATAAGAAAATGAAAATAACATGTAATTGCACCTAAAGAAACCCTTGATAAATATACTGGTTATATTATCTTACATAATTTTATATATGTGTACAAAATAGGAGTTATACTAATTATACAATATTGAATCCTGCTGTTTTTCACTTAACACTGCCAAAAGCATTTTCCCACATAAACAGCTCTAAAATATTTTTTAATTGCTACATAATTTCCATCCAGTTATAATACAGTTCAGTCAATCATTTTCTTACTGCATGTCATTTAAATTGCTTCCAATTCATTATTACATACAACATTCAGTATATAGTACTGATGAATTCCTTTTAGGTGAAAAATGTTTAATCTCATGTAACAGCTATCAAGATTTTTATGACTACACACACCTTATTTTTGAGACTAGAAAAATCACAGCAACATAATCTTTCATTTAAAAAATTAAACAAAACCTTCCATGTTAGGCAACAAGGGAGGAACTTTAGGTGGGATTTTTTTACCTCTTAATTTACTGAGATAAGTGCAAATGCTTTAATAAGATTCATGTTGGCATGTCATTTTCAATATTTAAAAACATAATGGAACATGAATTTTAATTTACAATCCTCTCTTCAACACTTGGATTTGGTTTTCCTCCTCATTTTGCCAAGATATCATATGGAATTATCTTAGATATGAGGATTTCAAATACTCAGGGTAGGTGCAAATAAAGTTTTATAAGTGACACCAGCAAACTAAAAGCACACTATAAAAATACTAGGAAAATTTGATTCTGTCTAACGTTGATTAATGACTTCAGACAGGAATTTCTCATTGGAAGATTTTTTTCATAAAGAGAAAAATAACCCTTAAGACTCTTCCAGGGTCAAACACTTCTGTGCTCATCAATATGATAGACATGGAATAGAAAGGGCACTTGTTCATTCTGACATATTCATTAGGCATCTCTGGAGCCCTTAGGACCCATCTTTATTAAACATATGGATATGTGGTACACAGTTTGAGTGTGCGTATGAGGATCTATGGACTTAACACATTTCCACACAAGGTCCTTATCACTCCAGAGAACTAGCCCATTTGACCAGGAAGATTAGTAAGTGGACATAAATATATTTGTAGAGCCATATTTTCAAGAAAAATTGCTGATTGCAGAGGGAGAGGCATAATCTGGATGAAAAAGAATTGGGCCTAAAAATCTCCTAGAAGGTACATGCTGTATTAACATGGTTTTCAGATGTCATTCTGATTTGTCAGCATGTGCTTTTTGTCCTGTGCTTCATTTAGATGGCCAGTGTCTGCTGTTTTGAGTCCAATACGCCAACCACAGAAAAAATATGTCCATACTCCCAATTCCTTACTAATAATCCAACTCTTTACAATTATTCCAATAGCACTTACAAGATACTAGGCTAAATTTACTTACTCTTTTCTTCAAGTAGTTCCAGCACTAGACAGAGAAATGTGCCTAATTCAATGGCTGGGTAATGTGGACTCATTCCCTCAATGTAAATCATTATTCCTAATGCAGCTACGATATAGTATTAAAAATACTCTCTGTTTGCAAATTGCTCTACAATCACTTCCCTATAAAACCTCCATGAACTAGGGCAACAGGCCAAGCTTTTCCAAAATTAAAACGCAATTTAATTGTTTAGTGGCTTACTCTAGTGTGGTTAGTTCATGGGAAATTCTGCATCTCCGTGTTCCCATTCTGAGTGGTTAGGCTCAAGGATTGTTCCCCAGTCCCAACAGATTTGGCCTCAAGACATGGGATCTAACTAATGTGTGCCTGCAGCCTCTGATCCCCAGCTCTTTCCCAGCTCTTACAGCTCAGAATGCTGTGACCTACGGCGCTATTTCACTTTGTTACCAGACTTCACACTGAAGCAAATGCATCATTCACAGAGAAAGAATATTCCGTGGTACAATGAAGTCTTGCCACTCCTGCCCAGTTGCTAAACCACAAACTCCAGGGAAGGCACAAGGATATAATTTGGGGCACTAGGCTCCAATTATTTTAAATCCTTCTTTTCATAAAAATTACAAATAAAGGAATGAGATATCAATTTATCTAGGATAGAGAGGGTCACAGAATGCTTCTCCTTTGCATGTAGGTTGACCTGGGATACTTCAGGCTCCTAATGTGTGAAATTTCAATGCAACCGTCCAAGGAAGGAGTTCATAGAACTTTCAGTCTGAGGAAAATTAAAGCCAAGTTCCATGATCATAATAAGTCTCATAACCCTTGCTATTTCTTCTTATTCCAATCATTCTTAACCTTAGGACATAGCCAAATTACCTGGGGAGGTTTTGCAAAATTCTGATGCCGGGCCTCACCCTGTGCCCCCACAGGCCTCCCCATTGGAATCTGATTCCATCGATGTGGCCTGGGGCCTGGGCATCCCATCCATATTTTGCAAAAGCCCCCCAAAGTGATTCTGTCTTCCAGTGTTCTCAGTTGTAGGTGTCTGCCTCTCTTTTCAAAAAAGCTTATTGATGAGTGTTTATGTTCTGTTATTAATTGGAGGTGTATGCAAGATACCTGACCGCTTAACTGTTAGTCTAACCTTAGGAATGTGAGAGAGCCCATAAACTGGGATCATTGTCGCTCGACATAACCCAGTAACTCTGTCAGGACTAACATTCTAATCATGGAAAAATAGTATTCATTTCCATAGTGTTGACCGATCATGTGACACAGTATTAAGTTCTTCATTAACTATACTAACCACAAACTCACTAAACCAAACAAATAAAAAGCGAAGAAGGCTAACCACCTACCACTCCACCGTGCTCACAGTCGACTGGGTGCAGGCTCCCAAGCTCTTCCCTCCCAGCATTACAAAGCACATGACATACAGGACATCACTCCAGTACCATGAACTCCCACATTCAGCTTCCTCGCCCAGTCCTCAAGCTGGGACCCCAGAGAAATTCCAGGGGTGTTCTCTGACCGGGTTGCAAACACACAGATCAAACTTGAACATAACACCAAAAGGTAATTCTTAATTTCTTCCAGACTTGCACAATCACAGACCACTTTGCAATCCTTCCATGGTTCCTGATTTAATGAACTATAAAGTTCTGACCATCATCTATGAAATTTATGCAAAAAACAGTAAAACCTTAATCAAATCAACTTTCCAGACCTCACTTCCAGCTGAGAGGGCATACAGGGGTAGAGCAACAGAATAAATGACAGCATGAGGAAATAAGCAGAAAACCCAGAATGAGTGATTTTTAAAGACAAGTGTCCTGAACTTTTCAAAAGCAAATGACACACACACCCCTAAAAAAAAAAAGAGAGAGAAGGGATTATTTTAGACTAGAAAGACATAACAACCAAACCTTAATTGGATACTGTTTCAAAAAGAAACAACTGAGAAAATTTAATATGGGCTGGATATTACATGAATCTGTGGAACTGTTCTCTCAGATGTGATCATGGTATTGTGGTTATATATGAGAATGGCCTTGTGTAGCAGTGAATTGTCATGTTGAATGTAATTTTCAAATGATAAAGCAAAACAAACAGATTGCAAGTATATATATGTACATAATACAAATATGTAATTATATATAAACATATACATACATATATAATGTATATTATATAATGCTATGTAATATATAATATACATATTACATAGAAATGTATATTTATATATATATACACAATGTATACACAGAGAGTATTTTGTGTATGAGTGGAAAAATGTTAATAAATATTATAGATGGAAGTTATATGGGTATAGTATAGATTATTATTTCAACTTTAATGTAGGTTTGAGATTTTTCTTAATAAGAATTCTGGCAGGGGGTGGGAATTGCTTCCTGGGCTACTTTTATTATGCAATATTGCTTCTCCTATTTCATTCAAGCAATGTATTTTTTTTAACTAACATAATAAATTTCAAATATACTTTCCAATCCATGCATTTCTATAAAATACTACACATAAGATTGCCTACTGAACACAGTGTCTTCACAATATTATTTAAAGAATATAACCTTTTGGCAAGATGTACTAAACTGCATTATGCAAAATATTTATCTTTAAGCAACTGGATCTGAGGTATGGTTTAATTGTGATGACTTTTTTTTTAAAGCATTTGAGAAATAAAGCATAGGTAGGAATAAGCACAAAATGATTTGTGTGTTGACATTTTCCACGACTTTGAACTTCTCTAATTCATAAGAGTATTACCATTATAAATTTTAATATAAATATTGAAAACTCCAGAAACAAGGTGATTTGTTATACACCTTTTAATCTAACATGCAGACTAAGCAATTCACCAAATCCAGGCGATAATTCTGTGGGACCCAATTATGTATGTCAGCAATTCAGCTACAGAAAATTGTTACCACATTTTATTGTACTTCTTGATGAAGAAAACAGTAAGCAATCTTGTTCAGGGAAGAGAATATCTCATTTCTGAATAATCATTTACCTGACTTTCTTTGCTCCCTCACTGCATGGCCTACAAGTCATTACTGATTTTCATTTCTCCCAAAGTTGTCTCTAAACAACCTTTTAGGGAAAAAAATGGATGGGGGCAGATAGAAGTCATATTCTCATTTGGGTGATATATTTACCATCAGACAGTAAAATCATAGAGTGTCTTCACTGTCAATGGGCTGCAAATCGCCCTTTAAAGAACCAGCTAGCCCTGATTTATTCACTTTTAAAACGGCTTGTATGAGTGCCACGTTAAACCAAACTGCAGTTTCACCACAGGGCATCAGCTATTGAACAGCAAGACAAAAACAATAGTATTATATAACAATTTGATTTATTTGTTCTTTTATATTTTCTTGAAAGTCACCAAGTACAAAATATTCTCTACAGTCCAAAAGCAAGATTAATGACATAGCAGTAAAGGGCTCTATGAGCAATGATATCAAGGGTAAACATTTCCAGGGCCAACACATTCTTACATCAACTGGTATATATATACTTTTTTATTAAGGTATCATTGATATACACTCTTATGAAGGTTTCACAAGAAAAACAATGTGGTTACTACATTCACCCTTACTATGGAGTCCCCCCCCCATTGTAGTCACTGTCCTTCAGTGTAATAAGATGCCACAGAGTCCCTACTTGCCTTCTCTGTGCTACACTGTCTTCCCGCGACCCCGCACATACCATGTGCACTAATCATGATACCCCACAATCCCCTTCTCCCTTATGAAAATTGGAAATTTATTATAAATGCAATTTTCATATATAGAGGGTAAAGGACTATGTTAGTAAAGGGGCAGTAAAACTGCAAGATTCACTCATATGAGATACCTAGACTAAGCAAAACCCGAGATAGATAGTAGAATGGTGGTTGCCAGGTGTTTGGGGGAGGGAGGAATGGGAAGTTGTTTAATGAGTACAGGGTCTCACTCTGGCAAGAAGAAAAAGTTCTGGACATGGATGGTGGTGAGGCTGCACACAGTATGAATGTACTTAACACCACTGAACCACACACCTAAAAATGGCTACAACGGGAAACTTTATATTATGTGTATTTTAATAATACAAATATTATTATATAACATATAATAAAGAAACTCACTACATAAAACAAAATTAGACATTCTGACTTGAATAATCAGGTTTAATGGGTAAATTTTGCAATTGCAAAATGTAACCAAGGGTTTCTTTACTCATTCAACAAATACTTATTGAGCTACTGGGCTGTGTCAGGGAGCAGCATAAGATAAAGTCCCTGACCACATGAAGTCTACAGTATGATAGGAGATGCAGTCAATAAATAGATAAATACATTGATAATTATTTTAGATTTGAGGTTGTGATTCAATCTACAAATGAAATTAAGCATGCTGTTAAGATACATAAATAGGGGATACCTAGTTGGTAGTAGTTACAAGGGAAGACTTCTTGGAGGAGGTGACATTTAGCCTGAGGCTAAATGATGAGAGCAAGCCAGCTGTGCAAAGGGAGAATAAGTGCTTTTCAGGTTTAAGAGACAGCAAGAACAGTGACCCTGAGCTGGGAGATGACCTGGCTTCTCTAGCAACAAGAGAAGGCCATTATGACCAGAGCTTAGAGGGCAAGGGGGAAGACATGCCATGAGGCTGGAACATTAGGCAGGGACTGGAGTACACAGCACATTCCAGGCCACAGTAGGAAGTTTGGTTTTGGCTCTAAGTTCAACAGCAAGCCACTGAAAACACGATGTGTTGTTTTTAAAGTGCATGGCTTAGAGGTTCAAGAGTGGGAGAGGAAGGCTTGCAAGGAGGCTCCTGAAGGATCTGAGGCAAACAATGACGGAGGCTAGACAAGGGTGGCAGTGCAGAAATGCAGCTGGCACGTGGGGGCATCCTTGTGGGGAAGAACCAACAGCAAAGATGGACTGGACGTGAGGGTGAGGGAAACAGAGACAAGGGTGACTCCTGCTCTGGCTTCAGGAGCTGGATATATGACCAGCCACTCACTGAAATGGAGACGAGGGGGGAAGCCTAGGCTCTGCCTACCAACAAGCAGGATAAAAATTCTACACGCCTTCACAAGCAAGTGCCCTCAGGTAGCACAGGTGATTTGGATTGAGGAGGCTGGCTCTGCACAAAATAATACACATCACCTATAAAATCTTGGTCTTGTCAAAACAAAATCAAACCTCTATATCATGAAATTATATCTTAGTCTGTGTGTTTTAGCTTCTTCACTAAATTTCTTGTCCTTCCCTTCCTTTTTGGGAGCAAGCATTCAGAGGCACCACATTCAGATATTTATATATAAACTCTATAGTTGAAATTCTTAGTTCAAATACGTTTGGCCAATTCACACAGAAACCGAGTGTTAAGTACACACGGCTCGGACCAACAGTATGTGATGGAGTCCTGGCATTGTGGGTGGGATTTCCTCCAGAGGAACTTCACTGCTGCTTCTATGAAATGACAGGGCAAGGGAGTCCAAGACCACTGGCATTCCCGCTGCCAGCCCCAAGTTCATTCTACAGGAAACAGATACATACCACATTCCAGTGATATTATCCGTTCTCAGAGATCTAGTGAAAAACTTAAAAGCCAGGACAAAAGTTTAGACATTTAACCACAGCTGAGAAGTGCCTCATATAAATGTGGACTTTCTGTACTACCAAAATAGATAAATGACAGTGAGATAGTTTAGATACATTGGTTGGAAAGTGTTATTTCTAGAAATGGCTTTTTTCCAAGCATTCATTTGCTTATGGGTATGTTTTAGGCTGCTCATCTCTCTCTCTCTCTCTCTCTCTCTCTCTCATACACACACACACACACACACACACACACACACACACACACCCCACTGACCTATTCTTAAGGTGACCCTCCTATTCTCAGAATTTGTCTGTGGAAGAAAACACCTGATGAATGAAAAATTCCTGAGTCTGCTTCTAGCCTGGGGTTTGGCGCTGAACTCAACTGAAGAAACACAAGTTGGGAGAATGTACAGCATTACTCAGAACATGTGACTGTGCAGAAGGCAGGCACAGAAGCTAAGGGCATGGCAACAATACCGACCCAATCACAGACATTTATGATCAACCAAAGAGGATGCCCGACAAAAATCCGTGCCTGCTCAGGTATCAAAACATGGTAGAAGGCTGATTTCCTGAGAGACCGAGGACTAAAAACATTAGAGCCTCACAACTGCACTTTTGCTGGCGCCTTACGATCATCCATTCTTAAGACCTACCACGCAGACCGAGAATGTGTCCTCAGTTGGACAGTCATAGGGCTCTCTTGGCAGCTTCACTGGTAACATAACAGATTTTGATGTTTTGGGACACTCGTATGTATTGTACGTGACAACTATTTTCACAGCATAGAATAGCAATTACACAAATATGTACCATGCTCTTTGCAAGTAATAATTATGTCACAGGCATCCCAGATAAATGATCTCAAGAGCTTAATATTAATACTATCCTGCATTATATCCTCCAGTATAATAACTTTCAGTCCCACCCCCTGACCTTTGGGGAGAGGAGAGGGGCTGGAAGCTGAACTGGCCAATGGCCAGTGACTCAATCATGACTATGTAATGAGGCCTCCACAAAAACTGAATCGTTTTTTGGCCCTTTTTTCATAGAGCACCCATACTTTGGGGAACCAGGATGCTTCCAGTGCCCCTGGGCTGGGCCCCAAGCTCCACAAGGACAGAAGCTCCTCTGTTCAGGACCTCGTCCTGTGTCTCTCTTCATGTGGCTAGTGATTCGTATCCTTTATCATATCCTTTAATAAACTAGTAACTGTGTTTCCCTGAGTTCCGTGAGCACTCTGGCAAATAAATGGAACCTAAGGAGAAGGTCCCTGAAGTCTTCAATCTGTAGCCAGTAGTTTAGAAGCACCAGTAACAGCCTGGAGCTTGTGACCAGCATCTGAAGTGGGGGTGTGGGCAGTCTTGTAGAACTGAGAACTTTCTGAGAATGGTTTGCTGGTGTGGGGACCCCCACACATGCTGGAATTGCATCTGGGAACCCTAAAAAATATACTATATAGGCCAATCTAGTTTCCCTAAATTTTTCCTGCTGCGGCCAGTGGGAGACCAGTGTAAGGCTGAGAAATTTTCATTCTATAAAACTGGAAAAGGAAACTAAAGCTACTCCTGAGACTATGAGGTCTACAACTATTAAATTGTGTACCGTCTGACCACTGAAGGGGGCGCTGTGTTACTCTGTTCTCTCTTACCACTTACTAAAGATTTACATCAGCTGGGCCAGTCATTGGGTTTTCATCTGAGGCAGCTAGTTAGATATGTGCGGAAAGTGCATATGGTTAGAAAATAATAAGAGACAGCATTAAAAGTGGTTTAACATGCCCCAAGAGGCAAACCGAACACCACAATTTTCTCCAACTGTGGAAGAAAAAACAACTCGAGTCGGATTTTGGCTCTCTCTATGTCAGAACAGGTCTATATTGTATTCCCTTGGATATTTCCAAAGCATGTTAACAATAATTAAAATTGAATTTCCAAACCTTCAAGGGTAAAAGTTAGGAATATATCAATGACCGTGGAGGGTGTTATAATTCAATCTACATCATATTCGCCATCCCGGGATTTAACTACTAATAATCAAAATTCACAACTGAGTGGGGCAAGTGTTCTAAGGCTCGATGTTCATGCAAATACCCTCTACTCAGAATATCACAGTTCTATGGCTACAAGGTAGTGCTGCTGGGCTATCAGCATTCAGATTTCTCTAGACCAAGGTTCTTACATTGGCGTTCACAGCTGGAACTCAGGAGGGCCAAAGGTGCCCTGAAATTGCACAGAAATCATGTTCCAATATGATAGTTCTGGACACAGTAAAGTGGACCTGGTATCTGAGTGCCAGATCAAAGTGAGGCAATCACATGTTCTCTTCCAGACATCTGGAACTGGGACTGAGAAGCACTGGTCTTCATCTGTGCAGGTGGCTGGAACCTCAGATGATATTACCTTGGAGGCCATGGGCCAATATGTATTTGAAGAAGCAGAAAGCAGGCCATATGCATGGGGGAGGAACAGTGTCTGCAGGGAGGAGCAAGGACAGAGACTGTGTGGCCCCAAGGAAAGGCTGAGCAACTGATTCCTGCTTCCAGCTCTTGATAAAGCCCTGCTGTATCCCTGCCCTTGAGTTCCTGGGACACCCCATGTTCCTTATAATGAATCTCCCTTTCTGCCTAAGCTAGTTTCATTACAACCAAATGGATATGACCTTGTAACCAACTGCATTTGTACCTTTTTGGAGGAAGAGAGTTCACAGTTTTCTGCAGATCCCCACAGGTATTCATGGCTCAAAAAAGCACTACACTATTATTAATAAGTTATCAACAAGAGTATGGCACTTCCTGGTAACTTGTTCAAATTTACCAGAAAGTCTTGCATAAAAGATATAACTTTTCATTCTCAAAGATAAGTGAAAATACAAAACTCCCCCCTGACAGTAACAAAAGCCATCTCAGCAGCTATCCTCTTACCTCAACTGTAACTCAAGATGGGGCACAGAGAAACAGAGAAATTTGCAAGAGTTTTCACAGCCATATGTAAATTGGTAACAACTCTTAGTTAACACACAAATTTCTAGCTGATTTTCCCCAAATGGCAGCAGGCCTTTATTGATGACTTCACTTCAGTATTTAGGCAGAATACACTAGCATTGAAAGGCAGTGGGCATAAAAGTCAGAAGGCCATACTTTCCGGTCTCAACTCAGCAACCAATTTGCTGTGCATCTTGAGTCAGACACTCTACCTGTCTGGTAGACTTTAAGTTGCCAAGCCATGAGGCATTCAGAAGCCCTGGCAGCCCTTCAGCTGGCCTGTGTCAGAACAACGACAGCCAGATTAGGGGGAGAGGGTCATTTCCACAGCCCAAGGAGGACAGTGAATAGAAAGATGTGTCTGACAGAAGCTCGTTTTTCTATCGGACTTGCTTCTCCCAGATCTGATGGAGGGTACCACTACAGCTCAGATCATGCAGCCCACAAACCGGGACGGTACAGTTTACCACCCAACAGCTTCTTAGTCCCCCATCCTCTGTAACCCAACTGTCACTGCTTTACGATGGACCTCATCTCCTCTAACTCTGCAGGAGTGAACTTAACTGAGTCAGAACAAAAGGCACAATTTTCCTACCCAGCGCCGTCTCTTGGGGTCCTAAGTGCAATCCCTCTCCAGCAACACTGAGTAGACTGTTGTTCCTCAACTCACGGTGCTCTTTCCAATCTGCATGTCTCTGCAAATGCTGTTCCATCTGTCTTGAATGTCCTTCCTCCCCTAATTTCCAGCAAATTCCTCCTCTGGAAATCTTCCCTCACCACTTGCCTCCTTTTCCTCTGTGAAACTCCACAGCAATCACTGATTTATATGATTGGTTTTCATGAGACTGTGAGCCTTGAGAATAGGTATTTTATCTCATTAAACTTTGTATCACCAAGGCCTAGAATAGTTTGTGGGTCCATAATAGGCACTCAAGTATTTATGAATGAATGAATATGAAAAATTATATATCTTCCAAGTTAGTCTAAATCCATAATTGTTTGCACTATTCATTCCCTTTGCTCAAGCCCTTTGGTGTTTACTACTTATTATACCTTGAATCTATTGCATTTGATGAATCCTAAAACTCTCATTGTCAGTGTGGCAGCAGGCAGTTACCCTTCACATCAGTTTCCTCTACCTCCTGGGATTGCATGAGTAGTAAATGGAACCGTGGACATAAAATAACTACCACAGCTCCTAATTCTTCTATTTATCCCTTCCTACTATTCATACCATGGTTATAGATTCCTGATGGGTTCTGCTATTCGGAAAAACAGATAATGCCACTAAGTCAAAAATGACAGGACATATACTTTTAATCTGTACTGCAGAGCTAAGCTTTGTTCGAAGTCACTTCTGCTTTCTTGCTTGGCCCCCTCTTGTGAACAATAGTTAGGATTTGCAAAATAGAGCAAAAATAAGGCTGATATACAGATCAAGTCCAAGCCTGGACTCATGGAGCCCTTGTCTTCGGCAAGCTGGAAGGCACAGATGGACATCTAATCCACCCCCCTCCATAATCCCTTTCTCCTTAGCCACCTTGCAGCTAGTCGAGGACATGTTCCCAGGTCTGGTAAATAGAAGGAAGTAGAAGCCTACAGAGTGAAGAGTCAAGGAAAGCTTTCACCTCTTATAAAATGAGACACACTCATCTGGTGTAGCCCCTTGTCTTTATCCCCTTTACCCTTCTAGAAAGATATAATGCCTGGAAATCCATCAGCCAACTTGCAATCATGATGACAAAAGTCCATGCACTAAGGAAGTCAAAGCAGAAAAAAAGAAGAGCCTCTGTCCTTGATGACATTTCTGATACCTCCCAATTCATTTGTGACATAAGAAAAACTAACCCCTACTTGTTTAAGCTACTGTGGTTGAGTTTTCTATTACATTGTCCACATACATTCCTAACTGAGAAACCAGTACATGGATTTTTTTTGTCACTTGACATATATATGAGTGAATGATCTAAGAGTAAGATACTGCATTTCTGGAATTTTTATTAGCATGTACTTTCAAGAGTCAGAGCAAAAACACTGAGCAAAGCAGGTCCAGGGCATAAGCAAACATCACCTAAGTTCAAAAGAGAATTCCAGATAATGCTCCAAAAATCAACTTAATTTTCCTCCCTGGAGATTGGAAAAGGTGTCTAATGTTGAGACATGCTAGCCTCTGCTAACCTGTCTTAATAGTCTGCCCTCTGATGAACGCACATTTTTAAAATTAATCAACATAGAAATGGTCATATGCATCATCATCGCAAGAGTTACTTCCAGCCCTCATTTGTAAAATACATTCAGTTTTTTAAAATAATCTCAGTAATACCTGGATGTCCCTGTTTCTCTATTTTCTAAAGAAATGAGATATTCTTTAATGTGATGTGCTCCATCTACTACTCTTAACTGAAAATAAAGACCACTATCCTTCCCCCAGATTCCCAATTGTTATATGTATTTGATTTGTTACCATAACAATCACAAAAATATAAACAAATACAGTGAACATCTGGAACTAATGGAATTCTGGAGCTATTCCCAAACAGTGGCCCTTTCAAACTATATGTCAATAAGAATGTACTGAAAAGGAAGCAAGAACTATGGAAGTGCCAAGGTGCTCTGTGAGCAGGCAAAGACTGGAAGGCACTGCTTTCACACCTGGGCAGTTACTCAGTCTGGAAATACGGGGATGGTACTGATACTTTCTGCAGACACAGAGGGTCTATACAACCAATAAAAATAAAGTCAGCTTTCAAATCTATTGCTGTAGGTCAGAGAAGGGGAGGGAAAGGGCGGTCAATGGACTTCGTCACACTGTTCTTCCCACTCCTTTCCCTCAACTCTCGTGAATGTGAGAGCAACTGTTCTCTGGTTTGTCTTTTTAAAATCCCAGATGTTGTTATTAATTTGAAAAGATTCATCCAGTCCTTGGAAAGTCTTCTGATGACAAGTCTGATTTGAGAGAAATGCTTAGCCCTTTAATACAGGAAATTCCATGATTATGAGCTGGTTGTGCTTCAAAAGTTTATGGATAAGATGAGTGTTGGAATCTCCTATTTTATCATTGAAAAGAAACTTATAGAAGGAAAAGGAAACATATATTTGTACAGCATTGTGTTGACTACTTTCACACATGCTGTATCATCTAATTCTCACAACAATTTTCCAAGGGAGATTTTTTTCCTCCATTTTACAGAAGAAACTGAGGCTCAGAGTTAAGATGAGAAACTTGCCCAAGGCTATACAAAGACTCAGTGGCAGAATAAAAATGATAGTTTTGGTATTTCTGATTCTACAATCTGTGCTTTTCTGACTATACTACTTTGCCCTTCTCAAACATATCAGACAATTTATACAAGAGTAAATTAAAACTCAGAGAGGTGAAGTAATTTTCTCAATGTTACAAAACAAATTAATGGCAGATAGAATTAGAACTTAAGAGCTCTCAGATCTTGAATCAGACCCTGACTGCTATTTTCTACATCCTCTTTGGTCATATATTTTTGTCTTCCTGTATCTCAGGATTGAATCACAACCCTCAAGATTAAAGCAGTGTTTGTATTGGTGTCAGTGCCCTACTTCTCAAATTTCTAACTCTTGAGCTCTATTTAAACCCTTAGTGCAGTCTTGAAGTGTTTGCATGAAAGGCAAATTATTCCAATTTTGTTTTCATAAATATATTCAACCTAAACCATAAAAACACAGAAGCAATTTTGATGTCATTTGAAAAATGCCTGTGTTAAAATTTACAACTGAGGTGTCACCTCTGTGGAATGAAGCAGGAGATGGGATGGGGAAACCCAAATAGGTACTGGCATTGTTCTAGTGCTTAGGTTGAGTGGTGTGTAGTCTTTTATTAGCTTTGCAAATAGCAAATATGTGACATATATTCTTTAAATGTGTCATATATCACATTGAAAAAGTATTATAAATAGAAAAGGCTAAACCACCCATATACCTATAGACGCATTGTATCTGCAAACTGAGATGGAAACACCTTATACACCTATGTGACCATGGGAAAATGATTTACTGATCTTCAGTTTTCTTATTATAAATAGAATTAATAACAGACAGGGTGCTGTAAGACTGAGATGGGATAAAGTATGTAAAACATTTAATCTTGTGTCTAATAGTAGCTCTTCTTGTTCTATGACAACAATACTGTGAGTAGATCTTTTTACACAAGATGCATCATTTGACTCGTTTCTTCCACATCAGATAGAATAGACCCTCATTTGTGTACTATTCAAACATAAGGCTATATAATGTGTTACGTTAATTTCACCTATATATGGAATTTGTTCATTTTATGTTCCTTCATGTCTTGTTCCTTTTCTTGCTCCTTTACCCATGTTCTCTCCTTGATCCAAGACTGAAGGCTCTCAGCACTGAATATCATTGCACTACTTCTGGCTGCTCATTACTGAGGAAGGCACATGATCCACGTTAGCCCTGTTGAACTTCTGGAACTCTGGTTCACCTCTACAGACTCACCTCACCCCACATCTACACAGAGGGCAAAGATCTAGGAAAACTATTTGCCATTTTCTGTAATACCCAAGAACATGTCTGGGTGTCTCATTCCAGAATGCCCTTCCCCACTTCAAAAACCCAAACTTACACACTTTATTTTGGGGAAAGCCTGTCCAACTTCATCAATCCAAATGAACATAGCATCTGCTGAGCTCCCACGGTGCACTGCCTTTACATCACCTGTTTGGCACTCACACCGTTTGGCCTTGTTACACATAAAGGTCGTAGTCTAGGAGAAGCAACAGTATCTTGTTTATCTCTGAACTCTCATCTTCTCTCCCCAAGTGCCAGAACAGAAGACACTCAATATACTTATTTGTGGAACCAAATACCCACCAGGTACAAAAACTGTTCTTACTTCCCTTTGGATCAAGCACAACTACCAACAATTATACACATTCCTTAGACGACCTCATGTGAAGTTAATTATCCAACTCAGCAGGTTATTAGAACTGAATGTACCCAATTCATCTACATTCTAAGATAATGATAAGCAGGCTTTTGCCTTTTACTTTTCTAATGGTGGTTTCTGAAAGAAACTTTCCACTAGCTGTATATAACTCAAGTATTTTCCAAATAGAAGCTCATAAGTAAAAGGCTTTTCCAAGGTAATAATATACCTAACCCCAACAAATGATACCTTATCTCTCAAAGACAGTTTTGCTCTACATCATTTCAGGAGAAAATGCAGCATCTATGAATTTAATTTTTTGCCCTCATAGAACAGAACCATGTATAATTTAACAACTCAATGGGGTAAAGCTTTAGGTAAAAAGAGCCACTAACCTCAAAGGTTTTTGTATGAGTGGAATCTTTGTGAAGTTCTGAAAGAGGCTTCACAACTCACCTTCAATTTCCATCACTCACAGGGTGAAACCACCATGAAATAGTGGTTGGAAATAAGGATTTAAAATCAAGCTTCCACCATGGCAGATTCAAAATCCAGCCAATGCCAGCCAAATATGAACTCAAAAGTGCTCCTAAGAAGAGCCTAAGGTTTACAAAACAATCCTCTTTGATGAATTAAGTACAAGGGAAACAGAAACATATGGGTTAAATTCTCCTTGAAATACCCATGGATTTAAAATTAAGTGGAAAAGTGCTTGGCAAAGCATAAATTCCGACCATCTGAAATGCAGTTAAAGATCTTTTTTTTTTGAGACCTTAACAAGGGGGATTCCCTGAGATCTCTTGCACAAAATACCTGGTACTTCTTATGTCAATGGTAGGTACTTAAAGCAAAGATAGTGGGTGAGCTCCAGCTGTGGACACAGATGAGTCTGATCTGAATTCCAGCCCTACTCATTATTTGCACTGTGCTGCTGTAACCTCAGAGAGCCTTGATTCCTGCATGCGTCAAGGGGAGATAATAACAGTTCCCTATAGAGTTGCTAAGGTTCAGGTGAAATAGTAAATATAAAATACCTAGAAGTATTGCGAGTACATAGTTTTTATCAGTGATATTTTGAAACCTTCATGTGGAGAGGGGCCGATAATTGGGCGCTAAACTTAAGGAAAAGCTTCTTAAAGTAATGGAAGACATCCAAGAGAGACAAATTACTAAGCAAGATCACCTGCCCCAACCTAGCGACTCTTAGGATACCCTTCTTTGGAGCAGACCATACCAGTGAAGGAGGGGCTTTGAGGTGGCCTAAGCCCTGCTAAGAGGTGGGGTGAGTGTGCACTACAAAGGTGCAAGTTTTGCAGAAAGAAGGGGTGTGGTGAGTGGGGAGCTGAGCCCGTGCAACTAAAACCTCCATTCATTCAGGTCTGTTAATATTATGTGAATCCCTGACTTTCTGAATCAGAAAGGTCCTAACTGTCCTTTACAGATGAAAATCACTGAGCTAAGGCATGGAAATGATCTGCCCAAGGTCACACGGCTGCTGAAAAGCAGAGCCAGCACTAGAACTCAAGTTTCCTGTCTCCCAGTCCAGTGCTTTTCTCACTAAATCATGTTACTACTCTGGATGCGGGCCTGATAAATTCTGGTGCCAAGTGGCAATTGGTTTCCCCTCCAGGGAAGCAATGGAAAGGGCAGCAGAGTCCTTTTTCAGCTTGGAACATGCCAGAGGTGGCGTCAAGAAAGCCAGGTTTAAACCAGGTCAGCCAGAAGGGTTTGTCTAACGCTCCATTCAAGCCAGGATTCCATCAGTACAACGGGTGTGTCAGCGACAACGTCTAGTGAACTAAGTTCAAGCCAAGTATGCATTGAGAAGGCTGGGCATAAGGGGTCCAGGCTGGGGAAGGGAAGGGCAAAGGATCACGGGAAGGCTTAAGGAAAGGAACCAGATGATGTTTTCCCCTACAGCTTCTTTCCTCTACTGGGGCAGCTTTGAGCTGATTGTAGAGGGTCCCTAGGACATTGGCTTATCACTTGATATGTTTGCATTTTCAAGGTTCTCACTTGAAAATAAAACTTAACATTCACCTGGAACACTATGCCTAAAATACAATTAAGCCACCGCCAGGAGAGGCATTTGCCAAGATTGAGGCTTTGAGGTCAGAATAACCAGGTTTCCCTTTTAGTGGCTAAGTTGCAAGTCAGAATGACTTTCTCCTCTTTCAAATGTTTCTTATAAAGAGCTCTTAAACAGGCTGGCCATAAATAATAAAGCACCCCAACTCCTCTCATCTATGCCAAGCCCATTTCCCACCTCCCTATTCGAATTTTCTTTGCTCCATCTAAATTGCTCAGCCTTTGATCCTACAACACATTTCTATGCATATACCTTGGTTTCCCTCAACTATTCCATCCCAGAATATCTTCCCCCAGTTCCTCTACGTAATTTAGTCCAGGACATAAAAAATTATAAATACTTGAGTATCATTTTGAACATTTTTCAACACTGTTATCATGAAGCTTAGTTTTTTTGATATCTTGGTAATTCCAGGAGGGATGGTTTAAATTATTAGATCTCGTCCCAGCCAGGATATAAAACCCTTTCTAAGCAGGTACTCCCTAATGTGTGGTAAAGGGAAGCATAAATTGTCTAAGTCATCTTATAGCCCAGTCAAGAAAGCATAAAGTTATTTTGATAGAGTTAAGGCTTTTTTGGCACATTGACAATGAGCTTTGGAAATTCTATACCTAAGTTGGGTGGAATCATGAAAAGGTAAAAAAAAAATCATATAAAATTTCTGGTTACAGTATACACTGATACAAAAACAGAGATAGCCGAGGGATCAGATTCAAAGAGAAGATTAGGTAGGAATGGACATCAAATGTGTTTTCAAAGAAGGCTGGGTCTGCTTTTCTAATAGCTCATTTTTACAAAGCCATGGTGATCTTTGACAAAATGTGGGAGTAGTTATAGGTGCTATATGGCTCTGACTTTCTGGTTAGTGCTAACTCAGTGTGCTGTGGCATAAGGCATGTACACATCCTTATAGAGAAACGTCACTTACCTGATTTTCCTTAAAGAAAACTGCTTCAGAGCTTTTTGAATTCACACTGGGAACAAGAAATGCTGATTATCTGAAGTCCAGACTGGGGAGCAGGTGAATAAAAAGGCCTGTGCTAACTTAATATATGTCCCAAGGGTTTTGATAAATGCAAAGAGCAGAAGCCAGAGGTCTGCTTAGAAATAAGTTTTACTTAGTTACTGGAAATATTGAATGCAGAGCATTAAAAGGGAGTAAAAGGACTGTGTACTGCAAACCATTTCTCTATCTTAGGTATGTGTTCCTTTGACAATTTATTGGCTGGAACAGCCTGGTTCCTTTCTTAACAAATTGTAGCCACAGATATATTATGTCTGAGGAATTTTGAGACCCCTTTCGAAAGAGAGCTCGATCCAATCCTCAAGGCCCCAGGCACTTTCAGCATCGCAGAAAGCTCTCCAGGAAGTCTGGCGGGTGGAGGCTGGGTTCCCCCAGACTGAAACCCAAGAACTCTCTCATTAGAGCAGTCTGACTCCAGTAAAAGGCCTGCCGAGGACACAGACCACGGACAGGCAGGCAGACCTCTGCAAGGAGCCAGGGTCTCAGGCAAAGCACAGTTTTTACAATCCTCAAACACTGTCTGCCAACCCAGGCAAGCTATGAACCTTGCCTGTGTCCATGTGAACTAAGGAAACAATGTAAACTCCCCTGACTTCCCAGAATGACTGGGTAAATGACTGGGAACTGCCAAGAGGTTTCTGCAGCATTCAAGAACAGAATGGATTCACTCTGGCAATGGGGAAGACTCAAAGAGGCGATGGCACATAAGATGAGGATGATAAAGGGAAATTTTCTTATCTAGTAGCAGAGAAATAATGAACAAATTATACTGAACACAACACTGTAAGTATTTTCGCCTAAAAAGCCTGTCAGATTACTTAATATGCTGATCATTTGCTTTCAGTCATCCATCACCTGCAAGGGTAAGTTCGTTTATTTCTAATTCGTGTATGTGGGAGGCAAAATGAGATAACAGATGCTACATACACAGAAGCCAGGCTCTTAAGATAAAGAGTTTTGAGGCAAGAATGCAGAATTCAGGGACCCGTCTTTACTGATGGTCACACAAAAGGTGATCTAAATTGCCATTGTATGAAACCAATCTTGCCCTTGGTATTGGCAGGAGTCAGTTAAGCTCTCTCTACAACATATGTTTATCTGAAACCCTTCTACAGGCATTCACAAACATGAAGACGCAACAGGCCTGCGGCGAGGCTCACACACCTAAAACCAATAAAGGATCCTGGCCAGCGAGCTGGCTCTGCCACCTACCAGACAGTTACTCAAATCACAGGAATCTACTTGGTTCCCTTATCCATAAAAGCAGGATAATAATATTTTTCTCAGACGGTTGTGGTGAAGATGAAATGAGAAAATACATAACAAAGGCTGACCCCAGTGGGTGCTCAAAGAACAGTTGCTATCATTATTTATGTAAGGGGTGAAAGAGCAGAAGGTTATTCCCTGGGAATTGAAATTCCCCACACTCTTGGTAGTTAGGTGCACAGTTTGTGCTATGTCATATGAGAAGTTCTAGTATATTTATAATTTGCATTTGGAATGTACTAGATTTGTAAGATTTCCTTGCTTTTCTCTATATGGGCATGTTCTGATGACTAATCACAATGCAAGCTCCTAAAACAGAGGATCCATGGTTTCAATTGTTTTTGGATTTCTCCAAAAGATGTCAACCCAAGTTGACTAAGCCCTGAATAGCTCATATGCTCAAGGATTTTAATGCTAGAAGGGACCTTGAAAATGGTCCAATCCATGCCACTTCCTGTCACAGTGAAGAGAATCCAGTAGTGGAAGTTAGATATCCCACCCCTATGTGACCCTTCCTAAACCAACGAATCTCTCTGGGCCATAATTTTCTCATCTGGGCAATAAGGATGGTACCATACTACCTGCCCTAAAGGATTACTGTAAAAGCTAAATAAAATAATGTATTCAGAAATAGTCAGCAAATTGAAGAGCAGTGAGTTTTCATCATTATTACAGAAGGTAAAACTAAATCTCAAGAGGATTCACTGATTTGCCTAAGGTCACCCAAATTGCCAGTGATGAGCGTCCTGTCAGGGAGGGGCTTTTAAAATCATTGGTATACGCACACAATCATTACAACTTGTCTTTTCAAGCCAATTAGTGATTTCCTTAAAATTAGCTTAATCTGCAGTCTTCCCCTTCCTGGCCTTGACCTTTACAAATGTTCATTACCTTCTGCTGCAGAAAGATCTAGATTCCAGAGCATGTGTTCATGTAATCCAGGCAGAGTTAGAGCCATCACCTGCTAAAGTCTTACAGTGAATGTCAACATTTTAATCCTTTTTATTATTTTAAAATTTGAAGTAGGCAATACATTCATAGGTTCAAAGCTCAAGAAGCACAGAAAGTATTCACTGAAAAGTCTCCTTTCCCCTCACTTACCCTCTGCCCAGTTCTTCCCACCAAACAGGCAACCATTTTATTAGTGCCCTTGACATTCATCCTCAACATTTTTACAAAAACGCAAGCAGATGTGAGTATATTAAATGTCAACTCAAGCTTCATTAGACTCAATTCAAAGTTTTAAAGAATCGCATTTATCTTTTTCAACTTGACCAACAATTTTCAATTGAGCCACTAAATCAACAACCTTAAAATACAAATTTTATTACTTTTACACTATGGGAAAACAACCCTTCTGTAAATTAGAGGCTTCACCTCCCAAACTATAGTAATGTTCTTAGGTCCGTGAAGCTCACTTTTAAATTGTTGATACCTACTCAGTAGAGTAAAACACGAAGGCAGGTTGTTCTGGGCAAGCAAGCTGCGTGGTTTAAAGACAAATTGTAGTATATATAAGAATAATGGAGGATCTTATTAAAACGCAAATTCCTGCACGAAACCCCCAACAATTCTGATTCCTTTGAGAACAGGAATGACATCGTTACTAAGTAACCTTGGCAATAATGATGCAGACCACATTCTAGGACTGGAAGTGAGGAGACTGGATTCAAGCCCACACTCCCATCAGTTAGCTGTATGACCCCTCGTTAGTAACCTGGTTCACTGGAACTTCATAGGATACTCTACAGAAGGCAGACACTGGGCCAGATAGTCGGAAATTTCTCTCTGGAGGTCCATGCTGTGATGCTGAGACATTGTAGGCAACTTTGATGGACAGGAGGCCACAAAGAGCCCATGGGTTACTGTGATGTGTCCACTTCAGAGGAACTTTACATATGGTAGGCCCCCCTTATCCATGGTTTCACTTTCTGCAGGTTCAGGTACCCACTGTCAGCCAAGGTCCAGAAGCAGAAGATCCTCTTTCTGACATATAGTCTGAAGATCAATAATACCCTAACACATTATCACAACACAATGCCTACATCATTCCCCTCACTTCGTCTCATCACATAGGCATTTTATTATCTCACGTCATCATAATAAGGGTGAGTATTGTATAGTAAGATATTTTGAGAGAGAGACTATATTCACATAACTTTTATTACAGTATATTATTATAATTGTCCTATTTTATTATTAGTCATTGTTGTTAATCTCTTACTGTGTCTAATTTATAAATTAAACTCTATCATAGGTATGGATGGATGGGAAAAAATTAGTACCCAGAGGGTTTGATACTATCTATGTTTTCAGTCATCCTTGGGGAGACTTTGAACATATCCCCACAAATAACGGGGGACTACAGCATTCTAAAAGAGCACGAAACATAGTAACCTATGTTTTTTTCTTTCTTTTAATAAATTATTTTTTCCAAATGTGGGCAGGTTGTGTATTATAAATGGAGAACTGAGTCAATGTCAAGAGACTCTAAATGGAACAGCCCTTCATGCACAGGCATGAAAATTTTGCTTTCTGCCACCAGCAAAGGGAAATGTGCATGCCTTCAAACAAATCCAAGCCTTGGATTCATTAGAAACAGAAACATATTTTTAAGACCAAAGCATTTTCATTTTCAAGGATAAAGTCCTGCTATTTTTAGAGATGGCACTTAGTGATGGCCCACTGATGGATCACCACTCAAACCCTGGCACGCCAACTTGCAAACAGAAGAGCTCTGCCCCTGGTTCAGGGAGAGCATCCTCCTTGCAACTGTGGGCCCCCAGGCTCAGTCAGGCAAGGAGAGCAGCCCACACAAGCCCTGCGCTCATAATCTCTCTGACTACAGCATTTACATCAGAATACTAAATTAAAACAATTTATTGTTTTAATAAATATTTTGAAAGACTCTAAAATATTTAATGAGGTATTTTAAATCTAGTGTTCATTAGTTTGTGCTTTTTTTCATGAAGTGGCTGTATGGCATTTTATTAGATGTGTTTTTATCTATTTCTAAATTCCTTTAAAGCAATATTTCCCAGTAACGAGCACTACAATACATGCTTGAGGAATGAATGAATGGACAAGGGAACAAACAAATGAACCACGGAGATCTTTTTTTCCTCATAGACCTGTCTAGAGTACCTTGATGGACCAAGTTCTATCATCAGTACATACTGAGGATGTACTATATACCAGGCACTATTTTAGACCCTGAAAACCTAGCAGAAAACAGCCAGCTCCTGCTTTCCTGAAGCTAACTTCCTAGAGGGAGACAGACAGCTTAGGGAAATATTTTTTTTAAATACAGTAAGGTGATAAAGAAGGACTGTGGAAACAATATTAGACAGGATAGTCAGAGAAAATAAAGGGGTTAAGGTAAATTAATTAATTAATGAGTCTCATAAGATTTCTTCTTATACATCATCTGTCCTGAATGGAGTGTTTGGGGTGGAGTATACCCATCTATTAAATCTCTTTTGAATAAACTATTGCAAAGCCATTGACCACCAAATGAACCACTACAAAGCTTTCAAGTGGCCCGGGTTCCAAATATATATTCATTGCCAAAGTATGTATAAGATGAAGCATTTTTAAAACTTCCAAGCAATGAGATCTTAAACTGCAATAAGTTATCTGTATTTAGCCAGTTCTCTTCTCCAATTTTGCAAATGGACACTCCACATGTATCTGGTACTCTTTCCTCACGGTTATCACTCTCTGGCATGACACTCTCCACTCTTCTCTACTCCCTATGTCCAATCTGTCTTTAGAACTCAATGCTTCTCTCCAGTGCTCTAGGGAATAGTAAAATGAAGTGCAAAGAGACCTCTGAATCAAGTACAATCTTAAAATACATATTTTTGTGATAAATTTAATCCTGAGATATATATTTTTTTCAATGCTCTGGAAAGGAGAGTTCAAGTCTGATCTCTCTAGAGAGCCAGCTATTTCAAAACAGTGCTCAAATCTAGAAAGGCAATTGAGAAGGTATCACGCGTGCTCTACACTTCACCCGTTCTCTTTTCCTAGCATCTGGATCCTTTTACACACTATATAGTTACAGTGGGTGGTCTGGCAATTTTAGGGGAAGGCTGTAATGTTTGGTATGGGAGGCAGGCATTCAAAAAGCTCAAGAGTGACGCTGCGGCTGCTTAACTGTAAAACAATAAACCTGTGATTAGCTGAACTTTGCTCACTCAACATCCTCTTCATCACACAGCATACATCAACGCCACCCTGACTACTAAACGATCCCCCACAGGCTGTTTATTGTATAGGATTATTTGTTGGACAGCACCCCTGCAACCAGATCAATAAAGCAAACTTATTAGAATCGTCTGCTGGAACAGGGAAGCATTTCTGTGATACAAAGCCAATGGGATTTTATGTGTGCTTTGTTTGAGAGGTCAGAGAAAAGATATTTTGGAGGGAATTGAGTAGAAGTTTCTGGACCAATGTCTTCACCTGAACTGCTTTAAATGATCCAGCACATATTTTTTTCCTAATTATATCCTTGTTTTCTCAAATGCTTATTTATTATGTATCAATAATATAACTAATTTACTTAAATTAAAAGGCAAAAAACCCACGTGGCCCTCAAATATCTACATAATAACTACCTGTAGTTGCATAACTACCAAATAAATCCTAGTTTTCCACTATCTCTTATGACACAAATAGAGATGCATTATTGAAAATATCCAAACAGAAACCTGGCTTGGAAGGAAGGGACTAACCCAAAATGCTAGTAGTGGTATTTAAAGGGATTCCATAAGGAGCAGCAACTACAGAAATCGGGGAGTCTCCCCAAAGACCCATTTCACCTGGGTGTATGGTCTCACTTTCCCCTAAGCTGTCCAAGCAGAGACTGGGCTGCCTCTGGAGATAACGAGATCCCATCACCATGAATACACAATAATAAGGACCAAAGCTTCCTATGCACCAACTACTAGACCAAGCACTTTACATACATAACCTCTGTTAATCCTCTTTAAAACCCCAGGGGAGAGGCATGGAATTATTTCTACTTTATAGGTGGTAATAATTTATTGGAGGTACCGTTTATTGGTTTCCATCAAACTTATTTTAGTGAGATGATGACTAGAGCCTGAGCCCCTCCAGGATAACAGGTGAGTCACACCTGCTTTATAGCCCCAGGCCCACCAAAGTGCCTGGAATATGGTAGGTGCACCATGTATATTAAATACTTACATGGGAAGTTCTCTTTCCAGAGAAAGCTAGAAATTTCTAGATTTTTATAATTTTTGTACTTGAGGTCATTTTAGTTAAAAAAAAGATACGGCCTTTGTAGAATATTCAAAAGATACAAAAACTAGAAAGCAGGAAATGAAATCCAACTATAATCCCACCACTCAGGAAAAAAACACTATTCTTTTTGATCCATGTCCTTCCTAACATTAATGGATCTGGCTTAGCACATAACACAATAAAGGTTAGTCAAATAAAATTAAAAAGGTCTGCTGAGCTGACCCCATTATTACTAAATGAATAAAAGGAAATCCACCAAATAAAATATCTTGCAGACAAGCCAAGAATAACAGAAATACAGTAAGTGTATTATTCAAGTGATGTAAATGAAAAAAAAAAGAAAATTTTAGCTTTCCACTCATCTCCTCAGAAAATAAAAACTCCTATATATTTTGGACACTTCAAATCTCATCAGCAAGGGAAACAATTATTTAACCATGTATAGAAGTAAAATGAAGTTGTTTTACAGGGTGAGGCTTCTGCAAACTTCAATGTAACAGAATAGATATTATTTCTCTTCAAAATTCTACACTACTGTTGTTGTTTTTTTTTAAATTTCCTGGGGGCAGGAGTCTGTTCTTGAATTGCACAGAGGCATCTGATGCATAATCTGCATTTGAGACTAAGGAATTAAAAATGTAATTAAGCAGCTGAGTATCTTAAATCTTTTGGAAGAACTGAAAGAGGGATGTGAACTCTCGCACACCCTGTAAACCATTTTTTTTTCTACCCAAAGAATATGTTATTCATGTGCTCTGTACATTAGGTCAGTTATTAGTCTCTTTCTTTGGAGGCAGGCCAACTGCCTCCACCCTTTGTTGCAGAGTTAGCTGTAATCATCTGGAGGAAGAATAGCAGAATCACGCTAATATGTGCTGAAGACAGAGGATACAGTCCCTGGAGGTTTTGACAACACATTTCTACCACTGATTTACCCCCTTTTCATTTGCTTTTAAGCAACAGGGAAAATGTGTCAAGTATCTCAGTAAATAAAATGAAATATAAAGGAAAATGAGATCATTTCAACTTGGCTGAAACGAAAGCCTTTCAGCTATTTTGTGTCAACTTGAATTTCATAAGATAAACACTTATTTTACTTGTCTTTCCACAGTTTAGGCAAGTCGATTATTTTCTAATTGGATTTCCAACTGTAAGTTTAAACAAGACCCCCACCCACTTTTTAAGACTTCAACATGGAAAAATCCTTGAATGTTGATATTAATCTTTCTGTATCATCCAACATTTAGTAAAGCATGTCCACTGTTATTTGTTAACATCATGTTAAAAACCGTGGTAACATAAAGGCTTTGGGTTCATGTTTTACTAGGTTTATATAAAAAGAAATACAAATGTTGCCATAATTCTCCCTTGACGTGGATGCTTAAAAACACAGACTGTGAGATCTGGAAGAGACTTCAGAGATCTTCTAGTTCAACCTCCTCGATTTACAGATGAGCAGCTGGAGGCCCAGAAAGGTTAGAGGCTAAGAAAAACAACTGATTAGATCTATCTAGAGAATCGTGACCATTAAGCAACAGCCCAATAATCTTTGAAAACACAAAATATTTCCTAAAGCAGCTTATGACAGGGCTATAAACAATACCACATTTATTTTACTGTCTGCATTATATTTCATAGCATCAGAACTCAAAGTGTGGACTGGGGACCAGCAGACCACACTACCTGGGAGCCTGATAGAAACGCAAAACCTCAGGCCCTACCCCAGACCTGTGGAATCAGAATCTACCTTTTTTTTGTCTGTGCACATTGAAGTTTGAGAAGCATGAATCTCTACCACTGCTACTTAAAGTTCTTCACAGATCTGTAAGAACTGTTTTGTTTAGTCTGTGATGAGGTAAGTACAGAAATTAAGACGACGAAGCCTCTAGAAAGTTGCTAAGAGAGTAATTCTTAAAGATTCTTCTCACAAGAAAAAGAATGGTAACCACGTGTGGTGATGAAAGTTAACTAGAGTTACTGTGGTAATCATTTGACTATATATAAATATAGAATCATTATGCTGTACACCTGAAACTAACATAGTATGTCCGCTTTACACTGTGTTTTTTAAAAAAAGTAATAAAGCCTCTAGGAATGTTTGTATCAATCTGACAAAGTAATTTTATATAAGCTAAATCTAGTTCATAAATAAAGCTTGTATTTGCATATTTTTGTATAATTTTTCTAGTGATTTATTTTTATCATATTTTATGAAACTGTCAGTTCACATATGAAATTAATACACAGAAATCTGTTGCGTTCCTATATACTAACAATGAACTAGCAGAAGGCGGTATCAGGAAAATAATTTTACAACTGCATCAAAAATAATAAAATACCTAAGAATAAACCTAAATAAGGTACTGAAAGACCTATACTCTGAAAATTGTAAGACATTCATGATAGAAATTAAAGAAGACACCAATAAATGGAAATCTATCCCATGCTCATGGATAGGGGGAATTGATATTGTCGAAATGGCCATGCTTCCCAAAGCAATTTACAGATTCAGTGCGATCCCTATCAAAATATCAACAGCATTTTTCAATGAAATAGAGCAAATAATCCTAAAATTCATATGGAACCACAAAAGAGTCCAAATAGCCAGAGCAACCTTGAGAAAGAAGAACAAAATTGGAGGTATTACAGAGAAAATATTAGCAAGTGTCTGATAAAGGATTTGCATCAAAAACCATAAGAAACTAAATATCTTGATTATAGTAGAGAACTATACACAATCCATAATAAAGAGTTTACTGACATAAAACTGTCTTAACAGTAATAGTGCCATGTACATCCATAATAAAAAGCTTTAATTCTATAAAAAAAACATAAGGAACTCTAACAACTCAATAATAAGAAGAATAATAACCCAATTTTAAAATTGGTGAATAGGCATTTCACCAAGGAAAATACATGAGTAAGCACATGAAATAATGCTTAACTCTATTAGTCACAAAGAAATGACAAATTAAAACCACAATTTCACATCCATTAGAACGGCTAAAAGGAAAAGGCAAACAATAAAAAGTGATGGTAAGGATACATGAGGAAACTAAACCCTCATTATTGCTGATGGGAGTGTAGAATGGTACAACCACTTTGGAAAACAATTTGGCAATTTCTTAAAAAGTTAAACATAAACTTAACATACCATCCAGGAATTCCATACCTAGGTATCTACCCAAGAGAAATTAATACATATGGCCATACGAAGACTTATACATGAATGTTCATAGCAGAGTTACTATAATAACCCAAACTGGAAACAATCCAAATGTCTATCATTTGGTGAATGGCTGAACAAAATGTGGTATATTCATTCAAAGGAATATTATTCAGCAATAAAAAGGAATGACTAATACAAGCTGCCCATGCTACTATGCTGTGCAAAGAAACCAGATATAAAAGACTACAAATAAGTCTTATGTACACAAGATCCCATTTATGTGAAAGTTCTACAAAAGGCAGATCTATAGAGACATAAAGTAGATTAGTGGTTGCTGGGCTGGGGCTGGGCGTGGAGGCAAGGGATTATCTACATGTAAGTTTAAGGGATCTTTTGTGGTGTGATATCAATGATCTAAAGCCGTGGCAAAGGCTGCATAATTCTCAACTTACTAGAAAGTGTAAAATTGTACACTTGGAATGGATGAATTTTATGGTATATAAAATGTACCTCCATAAACCTGTTTTTAAAAACCAATTGGCTCATCAATTCTTACATTTACCTGAAAGATGCATCTATTGCCAAATGATATATCCATATACTAAACCCTACAAGTCTGCATGAGATGTTGTTGTTCTCTCAGCAATGTGAGCCTGCTATTCTTTTTGTTTGGTTGGTTGGTTGGTTGATTTACTAGATGAGTAAGCTTACCACCTGGGGCAGACAACTGACCCATTTTCCAACCATATTTTTCCTATATTTCTTAAAATTCATTTTTTCCAAACAGACCCTAGGACCTTAAAATTTATTTTGGGCCTCTGATACTATAAATGTTGGAAGTGGGAAGTGAGATGCTCTTATAACTTTAGAACTTTAGGGTGAGAAGGTTATTGAAAAGGTCCTGTTTGTGAAATGCTTAACTTCCCTCAACTATTTCTTAAATATTTTCCCATCTTGGTTGAACACTTTGAGTGATAGGGAGCTCACTATATTCAAACTGGGAAGTTCCAAAAGCTGAATTACTCTCAAGTCTTGTTTATTTTCAAGTTAGTTCTTGATCAGTTATCAAACCACTTGCCCCTTACTCATTCCTTTAAAAGAAGCAAGCAAACACACAAACAAACAAAAAACAATGTTGTTGCTATAAACAGAATGCGTGTTTATTCTGGAGCAGTGGAGCTATAAAAGCCTTTCAGCCAGCTGAGGAGGGAGAGCTGGCCTGAATGTGCTGGCCAATCTACAGGAGATAGGTGAGCAGATCCTGGACGAAAGGTGCTTGGAAGGGATCCTTCCTTCAGATGAATGACCTTGTGTTTTAGACCTTCCAGAGCCCAAGGAAAATGGATTTGTTGAGTTATGCTGGAAGGCAGAGTTCACAAGTCCAAGAGAAAGGCCAAAGACCTAGCTTGAAGTAGCTGCAAGTACAATCAAGAACAAGAGCAACGCACTTCAGGGACAAATGTCAGATTCCCCCTGAGCCACAGAGGGGCATCCTGGGTACGGGTGGTCCCAGGTTGCCCAACCTTTTAGTAACACATCCATCATCTGATTTAAATAACACTTCTTATAAGAGTCAGATACAAAAAGTGCAAGGGGAACCCTGGAATTTGTCTACCCGTAACTGCATTCATTTATCACCAGTTTAAACTAGGCATGGTAGAACAATGGTACTTCAGTAGCATCTGTCTTAAACCTACAACAAATCCAAATTGGACTGAAGCATCACATATATTTAAAAATGAAAACATAAAGAAGACTGGAAGAACATAAAATATTTATCAAGTCTTTTTAATCTCAAAAGCCACAGATGAAATTGTAAGGAAATGATCCACATGAAACATTAAATATAATTGTCTGTCTGCTAATAAAAGACAAAAATATCTGGAAAAACATTTAAAGTAAATAAGATAATCAAAGATTTAAGAACTTAATCCTATAGAGCTGATGGCTACTAGTAGGGATGAGCAAGGATTTATTTTCTCTTTATTTAAAAACCCCATCTGTTGGTAAGAACAAGAAGAAACCAGGACTCAGACACTCAGAAGCATATCTAAGCACATTGGTAATACACACAGAGAGCTTGAATGTGCCCATAGCCATGTCTCAATAATTTCACTTTATTCTAAATACAGAAAACGCCTCTATGTACAAAGATATGGTGATATAACATTTAAAAAAATGCTAAATAAAACTAAAGGTAGAGCCCAAATGCTCAACAAAATGTGAACACAGGGCTATGTGATATTTTTTTAAATGTTCACGTGTAGATAAATATATAATACAAACTGCATTTATGTCCTGATTGCAAAGTAAATGACTATGTAAAGAAAAACAAAACTAGATAGAAATAAAGTCAAGCAAATATTCCCTATGGTTATATTAGTATGGTAGGTAGTTTTTGCCCCTACTTCCCTTCACTTTTCAAATTTCCTTAAATTAACATTTTAAATATTAGTAGTAGTTGCCATTCAGCCTCTGAATATTTTTTCCAACTGCTTTGCATTTTTCTGACTTTATAAAAAATACTTTCACATTGTCTAGGAAATTCCTGTCCAGATCCCAAATTTTAGAAAACTTACAAAAAAAATTAACAACTGTAATTGTTATAAAACAAACAAAACAAAACAAAACAAACAAAAAAACAAAGACCCAGGAAGCAGAGAGCTCCCAGGAGGAGCTCTGCAATGGTCTAAATTAGTATACTCTTCAAAAGCTGGGAGAAACTCTACAGCCAAGTCTACACATTCACGAAGGGCCAGGAGCCCTTCCGTAGAGTGAAGCATAGAGATGACAACCACAGGACAAATTCACGACGACAGCTGCCTCTGGAGAGAGGAACGCAGAGGAAGGGGAACAAAAGAATCATCAGCTTTATCTGAGACGTGTTGGTTTGTTTATTTCACATAGAGGCACAAATACATAAAATGCTAACATTTATTAATCCCAGGTGGAGAGTTTACATATGGTCGTCACATTGTTCTGTGTACTTTCCTACGTCTCAAACATTTTTTTCAAACAATAGGCGAAGGGCAATGAAGCAGACAAAGCGAACCTGTGCTGGAAAACCCCACTTGGAGTAGCAGGACAGAGGGAGGAATGGGTGGGGTTCCTCAGGCAAAGGAAAAGCACCTGTGGGCAGGAAGCAGCGGGGAGCAGCTGGGGAGGCAAGCAAGGGCCAGATCAGGAGAGACCTTGTCTGCCGAATTAAGTTTTACCTTTGACTGATAATAGGCAGCTAATAAAACATTTCAAATAATGAAGGAAACTTCCTTTGAGATCATTCTTTTGGGATTGCCCTAAATGAGTTTCCAAAGTTCTTATTTTTGCATATATACTTATATCTACATAGTCTGAGTTATGTGACAATTATGGCTCTGAATATACAGCACCATTCAAGTTATATGCTGGAACTGCTTATCTTTAGCATGCGTGATGAACGCATTTATCTCACATGGCACAATGAATGACACCTAGTCCTGTTTTCGTACTCAACACCACCATTACTCATTATATCTTAACAGAATCGAATAAATCCCGAGCAATAGAGCTTATAATGTAACAAAAACAAAAAGCACAATGCCTATTATTATTACACTATAAAATTTTATTCTATTGTAAAAGCAGCTTTTACAAGACTAGGTGGATGGGTAGTTCAATATTCAATAAGATTCAACAAATGTAAAACAGTTCTAAGGAAAATAATCTCTAGTACTCTTCAAATACATGGCTCTCAGTTAAGATCTGTGACCGAGCAAAGAGATGTCAGGTTCTTGTCAGTCTGTTGAAGTCTATCAGACTTTCCTTTAACCAGATGCCTGGCAAAAAACTAAAGAGACTCTGAGATCTAGAAAGACTTCAGGCTTCTGACCCATCCTGATCTCTTGAGAAAGGCTTTGTCGGCAAGGAACCAAGATCAGTACCATTCAGGGACTCCTCAGCCTGTGAACTCTGTCTGCCTTGTTCTGAACGCAGGACTCCTGTCCTCATGGTATGTGTGGAGCAAGGGCTGTAGAACTAAGTGATCCTAAAGCCCCGGCACTGGCTTAATCACCCCGTTCATTCATTCAAAGCACATTACTGAGTCCTTGCCGTTGTCAGACACACACTATTAGACCCTAAGACACAAATGTAAATAAGACAGAGCTCTGTTTTGAGTGTACGACCTAGGTCAGGAGGTTAAGTCCATAAAATGAAAATGGCACGATGGGTGTTATTATGGAGGTACATACAAGATGTTTGGGAACTACTAAAGAAGTGATTCTTCTGCGGTAGAGCTAGGGGAAGCTTTCACATCTGGTAGATCAGTAAGAACTTGTTAGACAAAAGGGATAGACCAAGTAAAGATAGGGAGCTGTGAATGTATATTGCACAAAACATGAATTGTTGATGTGATAGCAAGAGATAAGGCCAAAAATGTCCACCAGTTCCAGATTGTAAATGGGCTGGAGGCTCCTGCAAAGGAGTCTGGCCTTTTTCCTTAAGACAGTGGGAAGCTGCTAATGAGCAGATGTATGTTTTAAAAATCTGTCATTTGCCCATTTGACAAACATACACTAAGCATCTATGTCATGCAGGCACCATGTACAGATACATCTACACCTTAGACATTCCCATTCTTCTTAACACTATACAACAGGAAAAATATAGTGGAATGAGCTAGAAAATATTCTAAGAAATTTGAAATGATTAAGAACATGGGAAAGTTCAAGATTATGCTTTTTTTATGGAAAGTGGCTTCCATAGGACATCAAAACAGGCCAATTAGGAGTCTCCCAACAGGAAAATTCAAGTAAGGCACAAAATAGCATCCAATTTTATGAAAATCACTGTTGCTTTGTTCATTTAATTTTAAACGTCAATTTAAATGAACAAATACGGACAAGTTAACATTAAAACTACTCAAATTTGGAGGGTACATTAGATCAGATTAACACAGAACTACCACTTTACTCAACAGCTTGGCATTCCTAGAAGCTAACCATAAAAAAGAGGTTCCAGAAGAGAACGCTTGCAGATTAGATGTTGGAAAGAGTTCATGTGTAAATAACATAGAAGGCAAGAATATTCTCTCAGAGATAACCCCTGCCCACAAACATAGATAACGGAATTGGGCTGAAAGGGCCATCGTCCTAACACAGACTTTATAGCCTTACAACCAGTGATTATAAACTAAGATGAAAATCTCCACATTCCAAGGAATGTGCAGGCAGGAAAACGGCAACCCTGCTTAATTCTTAGCCCAGGATGTGAAGTTGGAAGGGGCAAATAGGAAGCTGGGAAATGAAAACGTAAGATGACAGTAGTGAATGACCTTACCTATTTGTCTGAGGTACCATAAAGTCTCAGTGTATTTGAATCACTCAATGAAAACACCTTGTATAGTCAATGATTTTTAAATCACTGTTCCTTTTGCTTACCTTCAAACTCCATCTGTTCTGATATCATCTCTCCATTCACAATGATCTACCTACAGTTTCCCTGATAATGCTGTTTTGTTCTTCCCGGCCAAGTCGTTTTCTTCACCAACTCATAGAAATCCTTCTAAACTTTATAAATCTTTAATATTCCAGTCCTCCAGAAAATCTTGCTTGACTTCTCAGTCTGACCTAACACTTTTTTCTCCTTTCACCACATCTTGTGCATATGCTATTACCCTACACTGGATTTCCTCACTCCCTCATTTATCTGATGAGATTTGTCCCAGTGGACTGTAAGCTCCGGGGGTGCAGGAATCTTGTTTTTTGGTCTTTGTGCCCCAGCACCTCCTAATGAGTACTTGCTGGGAGAAGGAAAGGAAAGAGTGAGAGAAGAAGAGAAGAAGGAAAGACAGACTAATGTGAATTTTTGGCTTAAAGTTATTATCATTCATTCTTTCATTCCTTCAGCAATTTTTTAAACCTGAGAGTGCATTACATGTCAGCCCCCACCATGGTAGCTGAGGATACCACAAAGTAGCTGGGGGCAGGGAGTGAGAAAGCAGTCCCTGCCTCATGAAGTTTACTAGTGAAGTGGGAGAGCTGGATCATAAACGAGCTACGCAGTGTGCTAGGTGGAAGAAGTGGCACGGAGAACCAGGAAACAGAGAAGGCTTAGAGGAGGGGCTGCTGTGAAAAACAAGCCACCACACTTCCCATTCAATGACTCACCACTATCTTTATTATTTCTATTTTCCTGCTTATAAGGAATTTGTGCTTTCCTTCATCAGCCTCCCTTCCAATAGCAATGCTTTCAAACCTCATAATTCTCAAGGCATTTTTTTTAACCTCAGCCTTTTTTTCTGATGCCCAACACAATTGGGCTATAAATCTGCCACATACTACTACTAGTTTAGGCCTCTCCAAGTTATAACCCATGTGGCCCAGCCAAGATACAGAGATTCCCAAAAAATGCTTTCATCATATCCCAGCTGGAATCTCTTAATTCATTATTTTCAGGTCTAGCCAGCACCTCCTATGAGCACTTGAGTGCAGGAATAACTAGGTCACAGTCATGTTCTCAAGATTCTGACCCCCAATTACAATTCTCCCATGATAAAGGAATCTGTGTACAAATTTATGTGAACCAAGGTTTTTCCTTTCTCAAGCCTACTAATATTTTCTCCTGTGTAACTGAGCCAAAAACTCAATTCTCGAGATAAAGAAGTATTTTAGGTTTATGAACCACTGATTAATTCCAAGGGAACATTCAAACATCTTCCACCACTCTTTCCTGGCCCCCTTAAATTATACTTCATTTTTTTCCCCATTTTGCCTATTGTAATACACTCTGGCAGTCTCACAATAAGAATGCAATCAGGAAACAGCAGAACAAGCCACTTAAATAAGTAAAGCCTGTTCTTTCTTGAATTAAGTGGACCTAAGAATGCTCATGGCCTCTCCTTCCCTGGAGATTTCTATGGGCAGCAGCTGGTGATTACTTTTACTTTTATATTTCATGTGTTGGTGACTCTCCATAGTGCATGAATTAATTAAAGAAATTTAGGAAGTGAGCTGCCCAACACCGCCTGATCGTCCTATTTGCATTTATGCAATAGTACATTTATGGCATATATTTTGTTGTAAAAGCAGTCTTCGGGTGGTACCAAATGACTGATTTGTACAGCTTCACTCAATTCAAAAAGAAATTGGGCTGTTACTACATAGTTGTTACTAAAATAATATTGTTCTTTAAGCCAACAAATATCTTAGAACACACTGTCTATAAGAACTTGAAGATTCAAATATGTATTTTTGGCCACGGATGAGCAAAAGGGAATCAAAAGTGATTGTTAGTTCAAGATTTGAGAAGACAAAAATATTAAAAATAAAACCTACTAAGGTTGGCAAATGGCTCAAATTCGTTTTTAGCTCATTTGTTAAAAAAGAAAAATAAGGAAGAAAATTAAAATCTTCAAGGAAAGAAGCACAAGATACCTACCTCCAACATGTGTGCTCAAAAACTATGTTCAAAGGGATAATGACTGAATGTTATGGCCAAGACAATACTTTTGCTGGTAATGATGTTATTTTTTAGGCTATATGGAAACACTGTGAATTGGACTGACTTAGGAGTGTTTGCGGTTTGATGTATCCTTTGTTAATGTTCCATTCCTAGATCTGTGCTCTCCAAAAAGCATCCTCTGGTTTATTTTTAAGTGAAAAATGGCACCTGCAAAAATGCATCTCCACCTTGTTAAAGCTTGTAGACACGTTCAGTGACCATGTACGTGAGTGGTGACACAGCTTTGAAAGGAGGGCAGGCAGGGAAAATGCAGTGTGAGGACCAGAGGTCTCCAGGGGTGCACAGAAAGTCTTGTTGTCATGATAAATGTCTGAATGTAGCACTCACAGCAGAGAATGATAAGAAGTGATTCTTTACATGCTTGTAATGGACAATTTCCTGGCAAAATCAATTCTTAAAAATACCATGCTAATTGAATTTATGGATTAATTCCATGCAGGAAGCAAAACAGATGATTACTTCTAGGTCTGTTGTTTAATTTTAATAATGGCTCTTCTTTTAATTTTTTAATGGTGGTTTTAACTACATAAAATTAAACATAGATTTCTACCACCCTCTCAGAAAAGCAGGGAGGAAGGCAAGCTGGTTTTTTTTTTTTTTTCATATTCTATCAAGTCTCAACTTCCCAGAAGCTAGCTTCTTGAAACCTCTGGGTGTTTGGAATAGTTCAGGACTCTGAAAAGCAATGAGGAGAATATTTTTAGCAATCTCCTGACTTAGATGCATAATTCTTTAACTTATCTACAGGTCTTATCTCAGTCCACATTGATCCAGACAACTATGTAAGAAAAGAGCATTCTATGTCCCTGTCCCTTCGCAAAGTATTAAGGAAAGAAAACTTAAATTATAAATCAGGCTCTTCCAGGCTCCATATCCTATAAAGTTCTCCTCATCAGTGAATACCTCTTTCATACTTAATCAAGCCCATGCACATTTAGATTCAATGAATCTAAATTTCTCTAAGTGGGGCAGGGTGCATATCTTTCAAACAACCATTAGGACTAAGCAAATTAGCATTAGCATTAGCTTCCTGAAGCCAAAAAGGAGCCCATTAAATAAATAACTTATTTATTCCAAAATCAGTCCTATATTAAGACAAATGTTATTCTAATATGGAATGAATTAGAGGATAAGAGGGGGAAAGAGCTTAAATAATAAGAATATAAGGATAAATTTGTGATGGAAGGAATCATCCTTGTTCCTCAAGACAGTAATTTGCCTGCCCAGTAACTGCTTTGAAATATTTTGCATGAGAATACTTGCTACAAATCTCATGGTAACATTTTATACTTACTTACTGAAGTTTCTGAAATATGTTTACAATTGTATAAATTAGAGTTTGAAGAAGAAACAGGAATCAGTGGATAGCTACAAAATGTAAAATTTGAAATTGAAGAGATAGATTATGACACTTCTGTTTCTTTCTCTCTCTCTTTTATTTTTGCAATAACTAAAGTTAAAAAAGAAAGCCTGAAATATCCACCCTTCTTGTTATTTCTCAACCCAACATCTTCTTTTAATTTTCTTCTTCTTCCCCTCCAGTTTTCCCAGTTGCTTCTCAGCCAACAGGTCCTCATACCTACCCATTCTGTGACGCTATCAAAGGAGAACATACAGCCACAATGTGTGCACCATGGCTAAAAGAAAACACAGTCCTTTGGACCATTCATTCCTGAAAATCTAACAAATGTGACATTTGTGTTTCTTGGGGCAACTGAAAAGCATCTATTAAAAGTCTGCAGTTTCTTAGCACTATGAAACATGAATTATATTCCTTGACCTTCAGAGATCAATCAATCAATCCACCTCTTCTTGGTAATTTCACATTATATCCCCTCTGACATTAGCTTTTCAGGCTTTCTGATATGCTTTGCATAGTATTATATACTGTCCCAAGTGCACTCTGTAAACTGGCTCTTCAACGGGATTTGGCAAGATAGTGCTTAGCCTATGGAAGACAGATAACCCTACAGTCAACACATTGGATTGGGCAACCACTGTAAGGCCTGGGAAAAAAGAAACAAAATCTGTTTAGACCATTCCAATGATGCTAGACTATGCCAAAAGCCACACACCCAAATCTGAATTTCTTCTGAAAGCCAGATCTCCTTGTGACCAAATGTTTCTCAGGGTAAGAAAATTGATAGCATATTAATCCATGTCACTTCAGGCTACCCAAAGCAATCCATCTTAATTTTTCCTCATGTTTAGCTGCAGATTAGCGACAGTTACTACTCTGTCCTATAGAGTTAAACTAAAGCTAGTTATAATTTCATAATCAAGAACAGAGAGGTAGGTGGTCTGTCCTATAGAGTTAAACTAAAGCTAGTTATAATTTCATAATCAAGAACAGAGAGGTAGGAGGCTACCACTGAAGCAGTGAGTGGAACTGCATGCATGCCCTCCTACAGGGGTGCAGGCAAGAATCAAACACCGACTCTGACTCAGCTTGTTTGTTTCCACTGAGTAAGTGAGGCAGAGGTAGCCCAGAAATCACTACAGCGACACACCGGAAAATCATTCAGTCCCCTCTGAACCCAGTCCTGTTTGCTTAAAGGGATAGGCTGGATCTATGTCAGATCCATTCCTTTTATTCAACAAATATTTACTGAGCATTGACTATGTGTCAGCACCACTGTAGATACTGTGACAAAACAGGCAAAAATACCTGTTCTCATGGAGCTCATGCGATAGAAGAGACTATTCCCCTGTTCTTAATTCCCAGTCGTTTTTGTAAGCATGAAACTACAAGTCTCCTGCACATCTAGACAAAAATTGATCATAAAAGAAAACCAATTCTCAGCCTTCCCTGAACACACACTGCAATACAACTGAGTATAACTTCAGGCTTACAGAAATTACATCAGAGCAGAATGACACAGCAGCAGTACATTCATTTCTATTTCCAGATTCTCAGTGCCTGTGTGTTCTAAGCCTTCCATGGGGACCACATTCTCTTCTTACTCTATTCACAGCTCAGTTGTAGCTAAGCTCCCACATCCATCGCCAGACTCACCTTTGCCTAGGTAGAAGTGTTTTGGTCAAACAACATCCACTTAAAATTAAAAGACAAGCTGTCCCCATCAAACCCAATCCAAACAATTTGCCTAGTCACCTAAAATTTAGTATTTTTAAGTGATCTAGAAACTGAGAGGCGCAGAGAATGGAAATAGCTAAATGTCAGCCATCCAACTGAGAATCAAAGAGGTACATGAGATGGAGAGAAAAGAAGACAGAGCTAAAGTAAAAGGATAATTAATAATTGCTAAAAAATAATCCTAGAGATGATTGTAGCTTTAAGAACTAGGCAAATATTTGTCGGAGAATGTAAATGCACCATAGTCTAGGCTGAATTAAAAAACAAATATCTCATTCCTAGACACCTGCCTTAAGTTAGAGACAGAGGAGCCTTCCAACCTGTTCACTTGACTATAAAATATGGGCATTCTCACAAGATTGCTCTAAGGACCAAGTGAGGCAGTATGTATGTCTATAAAGTACTGCGAAGATGGAAAGGAATCACATCACTTGGCTTCTCTGAGGTATTAACGCCTTATAGAATTCATTTGGCTGTATCTGACACTGTTCGTGGTTTTAAAAAGTCAAGAGGAAAACTATCCATTAAAAGTGGAGATGGTAGATCACTCACTTTTTACTGAATCCCAAGAAATTCAAGAAATAAACTGTGCCTAAGAACTATTCATTAATTCATTCATGCAGTCAACAAAAATGTACTGAGCTAGTACGTGCCCAGCATTGGAGATAAAATGGGAAACAAGACAGATAAAGTCCCTTCCTTCACGGAGCAGAAAAATAATTTTAAAAACTAGCAAAAAACATTGATGTGTCATTCTTACATAAAGCCCCATGCCATGCAGCCTGATTTCATGTATCATGCAGAGTGGGCCTCCAACAATATTGGTTGTTTAATTTTCAAGATATATTAGACACAGTAAGGGTTTATCCATCCAAAGCCCATAAAACCACATGTGGTATTATGAAAATGACATGCCCAAACACTATGTTGCTAGGTGGTTGTTTTTATTGTTCACATAAACCATTACAAACGTATCTAGTGCCTGAGGTAGTGGCCATGACTTGTCCAAATAGTAAATGATTTATTGATACCACAATTGCTATTATGACATCCAAAGGCATTCCCCAGGGACAAGTCTGCATGCGTCCACTCAAAAGCATGCATTATCTCAAAATGCTTAATGCCTGAACAAAACATGTTCATGGTGTGCTTGTTTTATGAATTTTAAGGCCATCTAAGCTCCAGTTTCATCATTTTCCTTGGGGGGAAGCTAAGGGTCAGAGTCCCTATAGAAGCAGAAGGATTAGAGGAAAAGCAATACAAGTAACAAAACTCAAGATCCGTCTGGTTCTGAAGAACACTGGAAATCTACAAGAAGCTTCCCATCCTGAGTCAGTATTTGGAGGCTCTTTGAGGCAGATTCTCACGGACAACCTGAACCGCCAGACTTCTAATGAGCCACAGAAATGTCCACAGTGTTCTTTTATTTCCCACGTGGGTGTCACAGTCTTAAAGAGCCACGTGCCGTGTTCTCCTGGCCACTGCTCCCACCTTATCTCCCAGCACTTGTCCTCATTGTCTGAACTCTGTCCATAAAGCCCTTCTCTCATTTCCTCCAATACATACATGTTGGCCATCTTAGGACCCTTCCACATAGTCTTCCTTCTACCTAGAGAGTTTTCCCTCACTCTTCATGCGGCTGGAGACTTCTCATCCTTCAGAGAGGCACCCTCAACTGTTAGTCCACATGCCTCCTCATTATTCTCTGCTCTCATACCCTCTATTTACCTTCGTGGTGTTCACCACATTGGTACTTAGATGTTTCTGGGTTTATTTGTTCAATCTCTACTTCTCCCACTAGAACATAACTCCAGGAGGCATGGGTAAGTGTGTTTCCTGTACTATTACACATCTCCAGTTATTAGCACAGTACCTGGGAAATAACTGATGCATGATGGATAAATTCATATCTCTTCTTAAAACACTTTCTTTTCAGCTTAATATCTTACCTTTTTATGGATACACTTAACAAAACTAATGAGTGATGTTTGAAATTTGTAGGTTTAAAACACCCAATGTTTTGGCTTTTCTAGCTTTAGTCCTGAGGGACTAACATTTTTAGTCCTTCACAACTGAAGAAGAAAAGCACGTGAATTCTACAAGTAAAAGCACTTCACCACACAGACCAATTGACTGGGCCGTGTTTACAGATGCAAGTTCATGCAGCCACCTATAAAGCTGAGTATATACTGTGTATAGGTGTTCCATTTACTTTGCTGATGGAAAAGTTTCTATTACCTCCTTTTAATTTTAGAATGCTACATTTCTGAAATAGCTAAGTACCTCTTACATTTCACCAGTGGCCTTTTATGAAGAGACAAGTTCAGTCCCCCTTCTGCATCTGTGTTCTGTGTCAGTGTAAGTAAACAAAACCTTTTAGTAACCTCTGGTCAGTTGTGAAAACAAATGTTTTTCATGCTACAGCCGCTACATTTTATGGAAGTGGTTGTCACTCACCCTTTCACGTCCTCTTTCCTTTATTACTATTTGCACTCTTGCAGTTTTAGCTTTTGCTTCAACTGCAAAAATTGGGCATGTTTTAAAGAAAAGCATATGGTTGATGTGACATCCAAATAAGAATTTGGGGCTTTATCTGTATAAAAGATCCAAAAATATGCTGATCCCGTAAAATAACAAAACCTTCAAATGGAGAGGAGTCACAATGAGGACTTTAAGTTTGGGTTTAACGTTGGTGGTAGTTGAAAGTTTCATGATACTGTTTATGAAACAATGTTTTTCAACCAGTATTACTCCCACTTTCATGAGAATAAAAATTTTAATAGCAGGTGTTTAATACATGTAGTATGTATGTGCCAGGTCCATGCTAATTCTGTTGCATATTATCTCATTCAATCTTTCCAAAAATCTCACTAGATAGGTACTATTATTATCCCCATTGTACAGATTAGATTAACTGGCTGAGAGGCATGCAGTAATTTCCTAAGGCCTCACAGCCAACAGATGGCAGGATTTTCTTCAGAGTCTGAGTTCTTAACCAGTTTTCTAGAAATGGTCAGGAATTTTAAAAAGACAACATCTACTAATTAGGCATCTTCAGCTAAAACACTAAAATTATTGTTATGTGATATTGACAAGGTGGAATATGGCCTCCTTTAGAATAAAATTTAGTTTTGAGAATAATTTCCCTATCATTTCCTCTCATTCATAAAAAAGAATAACAACTCGGGAGTCATGAAAACAGGGGAGCTCTATGCACACTCCAAGTTGGCTTGGTAAAGGGATGTAATGATTTCTCAGAGTTGCTGCCTTTTGTTTGGTTTTGTGATAGCTTGTTCTGCTTGCAGTGTGGAAAAACAATGTAGAAAGAAATGAAGCCTAAATAAGGTCAGCCCTATCCAATTCCAAATTATATATATTTTTTAATTCGAGAATTTTCTATGGTATTGAAAGGTTGTTTTCCTCAAAGAGGGCAACTCAAATCTCTATTGCACACTACTATCGAAAGCCAGTTTTGTATCATTATAATGTATATATGCCACTGCTTTGTCTTTTTCCCATAGCACAAGAAAGTTCCAAAATATCCCCCACTTTGGAAGGGAAGTTTACAAATGATTATATAAAAAAACAAGTAAAATTTACTTCTGCAGGGCCATGGCTTTGCCTTTGTCTTTTAAAGCTCACTAGCTTGAATTTAAAAACTAAAATCACTAGAATCCCCAACAGAATATCAGCTTTTCAACTGGGACATTAGGAAAGAAGTTATCACTAAGAGCTAATGCATATTTATAAAAATATTTTCAATTTGGGTAAAATTTGCCCCCAAACGTGCAAGCCTTCTCTTTCTGCCTGACTGACAACAGTGAAAGTCAACAATACAGCCTTTGAGAAAGCAGGCAGGAGGATAAGAGTGCCCCAGGGACAGAGCTAGAAGTAGGCCTATTTTATAAATTGTACCATTGGACCATTCTTTAGTTCCTGGAGAAATAAATATCCCAATCTATTGTTTACTTATACACTTCTTCTGACACAGTTCAGAGAAAAGGGATTGATGTTAAGGGTATATGGTAAGAAATTTGGAGAATATTTCCTTTCATGCATTTCACAGAACTCACTTCCTACACATTCCAATTGTCAATACCTTTATTCATATTTCCATATGAAAAAGAGATGCATTTGTAGGTGCTGTTGTTCAGAGTACCTTTTTTTTAAATGTCTCATGAAACAATATATTTAACATTTAAAAACTATCTCTCATCAACCTCAAGATCCCACAGTTAAACAAATCAACAAAGATTTAATACACACCTACTCTCTTCTCGGCACTGGGCTTGGTCCTCAAGGAGATAGAAAGCAGTAGCAGACATAAGGCTTGTTCTTTGGGAAGCACCATAGCCTGGCTGGAAGACTATATATAAATCAGCATTTTATTAGCTTCAAAACTAAAACTAGATTAGCAAGTTTTATAATCCCAAATTATGGTGTCTGACAGACCAAATTTAATTTTTAAAGAAAATACTGAATATATATCTATACACATACACTTTTTCACATATATAGTGATATTTTTATATATGCATATATTCATATTTTAAAATTAATAAGTTATCTGTGTTTCATTTAGTGAAGAAAATAATTTTAAGAAAACTTAAGATATTTTTTAATTGCTTATAAGTCTCCCTAAAAGCCACAGAACAGGATTCTAGGTATTTTTATGCTGATAATAAGTATTTCAAAAAAAGAACACCAAATGTACATGGGAAACAGTTTTTTGACAAGGTGACTATGCTCATCTCTTCTTAGTAACCATCATATTCCCAAAGATAAGGACTGTGTCACCCAACTATTTTAAAATGTAGTAAAATACAAAACTAAATTAGAGGAATAACAGTACTAATATGGTTGTTGTAGCTTAAAGTGAATGGCAAGGACCAAAAGTTTAATACATGCACTGAACATCAAACAGAAATATGGATGGGGTCCAGGTAGCCAGAGGTGGCGATGTCAGCAAAGTGACATGGGAATGATGGAGCCGGGTGGCAGAGCTCTTTATGGTGAGGAAAGGACTGGGAAAGGAATGAGCCTGCAACTTGACCTTGAAAAAAAGAACTGAACCAATCTAGAAAAGGAAGCTCGAGCTCCAAGAATATCTGGTACTCTTATTTCCAGTAAGTAGTACCCCCCAAGAGCCACATGGCATGCATGCCAATCACATGAAACCTTTAAGAACCATGAATTTATCATTATTGAATGAGATAGTCCACCTTGCCTAGGTGATACTTCAGAGTATTTGAGAACCAAACTCAGGGAATAGGTGTTTCATACTACACTTTAATTTGGGGTTAAGAACGCAAAGGTAAGTAACTATATGATGAAGCTCTTCCTCCAAAAATCTTCAGACATTCACACATTCATCTTTAGATGAGGACCATATATGGATTTAAAACATCCATCTAGAATATAAAGATGCTGTCATAGAAATATCAAGTGATTTTCAAAATGTCAAAATATTCAGAATCTGGATGGCCAAGATAAGGATGTTAAAGATGTTAAGAGAGAAAAGGAAGGTGGGGAGTCTAAAATTAATGGATTAGGAAGTGCTGGGTTAAACTAAGTCAAAATGGTTACCTTCTTGCAGGACTCCCAAGAGCTAACAGGCTAATATACCTAGTGCCTCTCTAAAAAAAAAGGACATGGTATAGAGTTTTCAAAATGCTACTGACCATGGCAACTTCATTTCATGAAACCCCCATGGGACTAATGTTCTACAAAAAATACTTTGGCATATCATCTGGATATATTTGTCCAATATACATTCATAAATGAAAAACAGCACAGATTCTCTAGAGGTCATAGCTACTAGGGAACAGAAACACTTAATGTTCTCAAGGACTCTCAAATGAGCATGTAAAATTGGTAAGAGTCTCCAGACTGCTATCTATAGGTTAAGCTAAAACAGTTTTAGAAGTGGAGCAGTCTACTCACTAACTGATACATACAAAGGAGAAAACTTTTAAATCCCAATACCCTGCCGCATACAGAAATTGAGCAGAGGCACAGTTCAGTAGAATAGAAGGAGTATCACAGAGAGATTCGAAATTGACCTTCCCTTTTTGGAGTTCAGCAAATTGACATCCAGCCCTCTCCTCTTCTCTTAGGCAGTCTCACATATTGAGAGAGATGGCATAGCAGAGATATCCTTAGAGTGACCGTGTCCTCCTTTTCCCCTGCTCAGTTCCAACCTCTGCATCTCTGTACTGTCTTTTCCCCTCACCTGTAGTCCTTTCCCTCACCTACTCTGCCTAGCTAAATCTTTGCCCTGCTTAGTCACTCAACCATTTCATGTATGCATTTCTATCTTTCCAAAAAATGGTTCTATCTTTCCAAAAAAGTCCCTGATGACAAGAACCATATACTTCCTTCTGCTTTGGTCACAGTGCCTAGCTTAGGGCTGAGCCTATATGAAATAGTTGCTACAGTTGTTGAACCTAATTGACATGACTACAAGAGATTTTGGTTGTCATTTATATTTGAAGAAAATTCCACTGAAACAGATATTCTGAGAAATTAGACTCTCATCTAAACCCCTGGATCTGTTTTTTTTTAATTAGTTTAAATATCAATACAGGCTCTGATTCTCTTAGAAGCTGAAGAAGCAGCAGCAGGAAGAAGGAAAATTAGAGATGTAACAGAGACCTTAGGTGAAGTGTTGATGTGTATTACTAGCAGCAAAGGTCCAGAGCTGTGCTTTCCCACACGGTAGCCTCTAGCCACATGTGGCTGTCAGCTTGCCCAAACTGAGATGTGGCACCATAGATGCATTAGAGTTCAAAGATAGTATAGAAAAAATGAATGCAAAATATCTCATTAATAATTTTTAATACTGAATATCTATTGAAATAAAACTTTTGGATAGACTGGGTTAAATAAAATGTATTATTAAAATTAGTTTTACCTGTTTCTTTTTACTTTCTCAAGTGGCAACTAGAAAAGTTGAGTTATAAATGTAGCTCACATTATATTTCTATTGGTCGGCGCTGTTCTACTATTTTGAGTATCCAAAACTGAAAAGTAGTCCAAATATCAAATGGTGCTATTAACTTATAAAAGCTAGTTTCATCTTTTTTTTTGAAGTTTGTAACAGCTAAAAAAAAAAGAAAAAGGTAATAAAGGTCATCTTTAATATCTTTTAAGATGAAACCATGACACCAAAATTTACATCCAATTCAATAGCTATATTAAATTATTCACTTTGATAATATAAGAGGATGTTAAAATGGACATATCAGTTGAAGCACCAGGACAACATATACCACATTCTAAGTCAAGTGTGACACTATGATGCAGAATTTGCAAGGAAGGTGATAATAATCTGGTCACAGGGCTCTTAAACCCTCAGGAATATCAAGAATATCAAAATGTCCAAGGTCATAGAGATGAGAAGGGGGTTACTTGGGAGAGGGCTGAACTGTCACTAGCTAAGACACTGGTGGAGGACCACATTATGATGACAAGTCATGAGAGGGGCTTCAGGGAGGCCGCTCAGACTGCATGATATGCACCCACTGCAGTTTGGAGGACACTGGTGACTGGGGACTGTCTAATGCCTGGAAACTGGCTGGCCAGATGCTGCAACATGGTTCAAGGGAGAGTTTGTTGCTATGTCAAAGTGGGTTTGCACTCTGGCAATTTATCATGACAAAAAAATGCGTGTTTTCCACTCTCTAGCTACAGAACACTGCAAGAGAAAGCTGCAGTGCGGTGGGCTCACACTCCTTCTCAGAGGGCTGCCTGGAGCAGCAATGAGGCCTCAAATGGCTGGAGGTACCACTGGATGCCCAGGAGTTGAGGAAGGAACTATAAGCAACCAATATAAACACAGATGCCTCTGTTCACTAAGGGACCCGCAAGGCAGAAATTGTGAAAGGGACAGGAAAATTGCATCCACAAGCAGGGGAAACACTAGCCCACTGACTGAGCTCAGAGGGACAGAGAGTAGGAGATAAAAATTAACCCACCTTATGATTGCTTGCCTCGAGACCTGCTTGTTCATACCAGGCATGGCAGTGTATGTTCCCTACGTGTATACAGTTACTCAACCACAAAAAATGAGTGTCTGTGTCAACACATGGATTTCCTGGAACTATTGTAGGAAAATCAAGTTAATTCAATGATCCACCAACTGCCAAACATTGCAATACCACTTTAGATGCATAGTAACATTTAAGGCGTTCTGCCTCTCTATCTACACATTGGTATTTACTTTCCATTTACGCTAGAGACCAACAATGAGGCTAACAGAGGGCTTTAGCATATTATTGACAATAGTTTATTGCTTGTTACCTTTTAGAAAAAAGAAAATATGTATAGTTCACAAAGCTCTGTCTTCCAAAGACACTTAAGCATGGGAGTTAGCCTATGACATTTACTCTGGGAACTTTAATAGCCATCTAAAATGTAAAATTATGTTAAATTAGTATCAGAAATACAGCACTGTAAAACTTACTTCCAAACAGAGAATGGAGAAGGTGGGATCCACATTTCATCAATGCCTTCCAGGAAAAAAAAGCATGAGAAAATCAGCTCTTCATTCCATGAAGCATTCTAGACAGGCCTCTGAGAGTATGTCACTCTACTTTCTTTTTATAAGGAAAATATATCCAAAATATACTACCTACAAATGTACAGTTATTATGTATTTGGATCATTATAGGTTAGTCCTTTCCATTCATCAGATATACTGAAGATGCTGCTTTCCAGGATTTACAAAAAAAAAAAAGCTTACCTATTGCTTTCAGGACAGGTTTTCTGAAAACTTTTCAATGAAATCATTAAAAAAAATCTGTGCAAAATCATCATGTTTGTGTCATCAGAGAAACTAACTTATGAGGATAATAGAGTTTCTCCGATACCAACTGCACATAACAGAAGTGGAGTTACAACCAACTTGTCTTCTACTCTTCTTCCATTAATGTGCAAAACAAAAAACAAACAAAAAAACTAAGCTAAACACTGTTTCCAGATCCATTAACACTGGAATTCCATAAAGGAGGCAAATATGATGACTGAAGATTTGTTCGCCTTCCACTGACACACCTCTCTGATGGACTATGAATCATCACCATAGCTCCATTTTTATTCTAGTCCATATTTGTTCCCCATTTTTCCTTTTCTTAAAGCTCTCAGTTCAATAATAATGCTTTCCCCTCTACTTCATCTATTAATAGCCAGCAGGACAGCCAACAAGACTTCTGATTTTGGCAAAAATTCCAGTATTGTCTTCACAGTTTAGACTTGGGTAAGAATTTAAAACTGAACAAACGATTCAGAATTGAAAAGAGTCCGTGACCATGCTTACATGTAGACAGTACACGATAAAGACCCTCTACACGGAATAATGATAGAAAGCTCCTGGTTATTCATATTTATGCTTCCAAACGACTTCATCCTCTGGTTTACATAAAGCTTGACATTAAAACACAATCCAATTCCATATGCTTTAAGGGCTACATAAGATAATTCTTTTCATTGCTTTTTAATCTAAGTCAATTTGACCCCAAACTACTAAAGTGTTTGACTATCCACTGTAGTCACTAGAAATGACACTATTTTAGGCTGTTTCTAAAAACCCGAATGTCTCCCAGAAAGGGGGGAAAAAATGGCCACATACCCATTTGAATATAGGGCTGACTCTATAAAACAATTCAAAAAAATTGTTTCCATATATGGTTTGAAGAGTTGTAATATTGACACTTCAGTGCAAACTCCAGGCTAGCCTTATGATGGAAGGGACAGTTAAAGACACTCCAAACCTTGAAGATACCCTGAGTAATTATGCCAGTTTTGATTAGTAGTTTGGTAACTTAACCCATTCACCTCATTTCTTAATCTTGGTCTAAGATCAAGTCTTTGAAGATGGTTACATATCATGCCCTCTTTATTTTAGACTATGTTATCATCAATATCTGAACTGCAGATATCAATAGTCTTTGCAGAAAATTATTAACCACTTTCTTGGAGTTAAAATGCCTAAACTTCAGCCTATTAGTGACTTTTCTTAAACAAATTAAACCCAGTATTATCATCTGGAAAATTATTTTCACACACACTCAAGTTGCACATTAACAATTTTTATCTCAACAATTTAAAGCCTATGTCATCTTCACTGAGTAAATAATAAGGCATAGCATGCTACTACCTAATTGAAACAGTTGTCTCTATTACTCTGGATACCATTACATATATATTAGCTCCAAGTCAATAAAAATACATCAAGTTGTAAAGAGAAACAGTTTTAAACAGTAACTCTAAAACGATGCCAAAAGGTCAAGAGTCATAATGCACTACACATCAATACCATGGACTAGTCTTAGGAACAGAAATACAATATAACTTCTCCAACAATAACAGTAATTGACTCAGGATTATTTGCTAAAATATGTGTTGTTTCTTTATCAGCAAATAATTGAATTTAGATGAATTTGTAAAAACAGAAACAAAAAGCCATTTCCCACATGCTTTGTTTTAAAATAACATATATTCAACAGCTGCTACTAAATCTTGACTTTTCATCTTAGAATAAAAAGATCTTTATACACCTTTAGATAAAACTGATGATTGCAGTTTAAAAAATTTTTTAAGTATTTTTCAGTGACTATTTTTCATGAGCATTTTTGCAGTATTCTATGAAATGAACCTCCCAAACCTCCACTATACAACTAGGAACAATGAGAGAATGGCTATGAATGTAGAGACAAGAAGACCAATAAGGCCGAAGTTTTGGGGTGAGAAGGAAAACAAGAATATTACACACATACATATATCTCAATATCGTATTTGCCTTTATAGGTAGGCAAATCATGTAGAACATGTCTTTTAATTAGGAGCAGCAGCAAGTATTAGACTTGAAAACTGAAAACCCACATGCAAATTAAAGCTTATGATTATGTGTGTGACCTTAGGCAGAGAGATCCCTTGAATTCCCAGACCCTTGGTCTTCCCATATGGAAAAATTTGGACATCAGGGGTTTCACATATATAAAAGCAGTTTCTCAGCAGATGATGCATATTTCTAGTTAATTTTGAATTCTGAACTTGTATGCCACTACAGCCCCCAATAGGTCCTAATAGATACTTAGTTGTATTTTTCTTCAGTCCAAATTTTTCCTTTTCCAAACAGATGTTTTGTTTGAAGCCACTTCTCTAACGTACTAGGATAAAAATGAGCTCAATCCTTACCTTTATGGAAAATTCACTTCTTTTTATCTTGATGCTAACCAGTACTTATGTATATGCTCACTATTGAGTCCCACACTCCACTGGCAGGAATTACTAAATAACATGCATAGATTAAGGGCCATTGTCTTGTGTTCCTAGGAACTTGATGATTCAGAAATCTCAAAGCTCAGCAAAATTCATCAAGTACCCACAAATTCTGACGTGTGTTTAAATCAACAGTAGTTTTTGCTACCCGAAAATCTTTACATTAATTCGTTTTTTTAATTACCTCTTTCACACTGGGGTCCGGTAAAGCCATAAGTGCACGCACATCGATTTGGAGCCACACACCTCCCTCCATTGAGACAGCCACTTTCACAGACAGCTGTAAAATAAGGAGAGAGAAGCTGAGAGGTTTCACACTTAACAATACCCTGAAAGAATGACAACAAAAAAAAAATCTATATAATCACCCTGACATTCGTTTTAAACAGTTAATCTACAGTTCCAGCTCCACAGACATTCCTCATTCAACTCAGGTACAGCTACGTGGAATAGATGAGTTTGTACCCATGTTAACACGGGCGTCTCCTTCTGGGAAGTATCTGAGCAAAGCTCTCAGTTCTGCAACTACAGTGGTGGTTTAGGCAAGGCATCCCTGGATGAGAACTGCATTTTAGCAAGCTGACTCTTTTGCTTAGGATTTATATTTAATTTCCAGAGAGCTCCTATGAGGGAAAATTTGGCCCCTCTACCTCCCTCTTACAGAAATGCAGCATGTTCGGTCAATACAATTAACTGCAAACATCAAACTATTAATACTGACACTCAGCAATTCATGAACCATAATGAAGGACCAATCGAGTGTTATAACACGGAAACCCGTGGCAAGGGAAGTCCAAGATAAGCCCAGAGATGCTGAGAGAGGGACATTTTCCTTATCAGAAAAGGCATTAAAATAAGAACGGAAAGCTCATGCCTTGGGCAACTCTTCTCTGTACCATTTCCTACAACTCTTTCATACATGGCCTCTCTCTAGGCATCTTTCTCCACGGGCAGTAGGCTCTTCCCTGCCAAATTTGTCAGTCCTACTACCTACTCTGCAAAGCCCAGCTCAAACCTCACTTCCCATGAGGCTCTCCTAACACCTCCGTTCAAGTTAATTCCTCCTTCATATATGTCCCTGGCATTTTGCCTGTGTATTTGTGGCAGTCATAGAGTTGAGCCACTCAGATCTCCCTCCAAGAAAACCTACTCTAAGGAGATGAGTTGGCTGACCGTCTGCAGCTGCTGCCCCTTCAGTTCTGCTCCAGTGTTCACACCCAGGACACAGTCCCCTCGCTGCTACCACTCAACAGTGAAGCATGTGGGGTGGTCGGAGACTGGAACTCTTTTAATGGGCGGGCTTTGCTCTGGGTTCCCTATCAGCCGGGCCAAGGCTCTCTTGGAGGTGTGCTGAAGTCTGAGACTCCTAGACCATATACCATCTTCCCTCTCTCCTTGAGCAGGGGTCAGACCTGCACTGCGGCATGAAGGCCCTGCACTCCCGCTGCTGCTTTCTCTCCCCTTTATTCTTCACAGGCTTTTCCTCAATAAATCTCTCGTGCATCTAATTCTGTCTTGGGATCAGAGGGCCTGAACTGAGACAACCTGTATAGTCAAAAATTATGACAGAAGTCCATTTCTCACCACAAAATTAGAGAGCTTTATGTATATTAATTTTTCTGATTTACTTCATAATTTACAGTTAATGGGAAAATGAAGAGATTTTAAGCAAACAAGAAATTTTGAGATTATCTAAGTCAATGTCCCCTCCCCCATTTTACAGGTCGGAAAACTGAAGTCTAGGAAAGGTTTTCTAATTCTGACTGAGTGCCTGTGCTGGGCTGGGCTCTGGCTAACCACCCCCCAGGCAGCACGAAAGGGAGCAGGGAGACACACCGCTGCCCTCCCGATCCCCCTTGCGAACATGCATCGGAACCCGCCCCCACCCCACTGTCTCTGCAGCCACGGCTTTGCGCCACCCTTCCTGCTTCCCGGTCCTCCCCCTCCGGCTCAGCCTCTAGGCTGTGGCCACCATGCTCGTTCTCACCGGGGGTGAAGGGAAGGTTCCTGTGGCCAGGATTCTCACCTGGCCCTGGTCGGCTAGCTCTCTACACACGTGTGGACTACTGACTCTAAATGCGTCGTCACTGACTCTATATTAAGAGCCCTGCCCACTGCCCTGAGCGACATGGTGGCACGGCTGCAGGAGAGCAGAGCAGAGGCTGGAGTGGTGGCAGCACCGAGGACAGAGGCCCAGAGGCAGAGACCGGCTTGCTGCATGCAGACTCGCTCTGAGTGGATGGGATTCTCGTGACTGACCAGCCACCGTGGAAATAAAAGTTGGGTATAAACCCTTTCATCCCAAGAACATTCTGCTGTCATTTCTTTGGTCACATTGAATCCCTAGTGAACTTGCTCGGGGCTGAAACCCACTGGCAAGACATCATCGTAAACTACGGTAAGTGAACTGTGTAAGGCCAGCATTTCACAGCACTAAATACATGGGCTGGAAAGTCAGGCTGCTTGGGTTCAAATCCCAACCCTGCCAGTTCCTCCCTGTCAAGTCTTAGATACGTTACTGAAGTCACTGTGCTCCAGTTTCCTCATCTGTTAGAAGGTAATAAGGGCCTCTAACTCAAAGGGCTGTTGTTATATTAAAGGAGTTAATACATGTAAAGAGTTTGAAAATGTGCCTAGAATAGAGTAAACATATAACTCTTCAATACATGAATGTTGTTCATTGTTGTTATCTTCCTCTCCTTTCCTTTGGATGGAAACAGGGTATACATAAAGACACTCAAAACCTGGCCATTGCTTCCATTCTGACCTTACCTCCCTTCCCAGCATCCCTCAGCACTTAAAACTCAAGCAACACCAAAGCACCTGCCAATGGGTCATGTTCTGGTGTTTTGACCCAGGCTGTGCCAGCTGCCTAGACAGCCCATCTTCCCATCATCTGGCAGTAAACTCTTACCTACCCCTCAAGACTTAGCTCAAGCGTCTCCCACCCTGGGGAGGCTGTCCTGCCTCTCCTCTCTAATGCTACTGCTCTGGGCTGCACAAAACTCTGTCATTATTCTTACCACACTGAAGTCACAGGGCCACTCTACAAATTTCGGTTTATTTATAATAGCATTATCCATCATAGCAAATACATGTACCATGGCAAAAACTGGAAACAACATGAATAAATACGCATCACTAAGGCTTCATGAAATAAAGAGTAACATATTCATATAATATTGTACACCACTAAAATGTATTTTTAAATGTTTAATAATATGGAATATATTTCTAATAAAATATCAAGTGAAAAGTAGAATGAAAAATAATGCATACAATAAGATCTCATGTTCCAAACGTGCATTAAAAGGCTAGAATAACAGCTGGAATGATGAGATTGTGGATAATTTTACTTTTACATTTTTTAACTTCTCCAAATTTTCTGCAGGATGTATATGTTCCTGTTAGTATAATAAAAAACAAGCCTTTTAAAAGGAATTTTCATCTTCTGCAAAGCACAAGGGCTGACAGAGGGCAGATAAATGGTGTTCATGAATAACCAATAAACTGAATTTTTGCTATTACTGCAGCATCTAGATTGGGAAGCTAGAGAGGTGCAGATACCAATAACCAAGAGAAAGGACATTTGAGGAGAAAAATGAGGCCAAGTATTGAAATATTTTATTTGAGATGTATCTTTAAAATTCAGATGGAGATGTCCAGGAATCAAACGGAAGGCATAGATCTGGAACAAACAAGAATTCTCCACCTTGGCCCATGATCATAAATCAAAGGGGTAAGGTAAGTGGTGTGGTGACGGTAAATGAATCAAACGACCATTCTCAAGATTCCAATCAGAAATTTCAGTCAGAGTACATGATCTGTTCATCTGTAAGAGTCACTGGATGTTTGTAAAAATGCCACGTCCCATGTCATCAAAGGAAACCCATCAGCGCTTATCCCCATATTCTTTTTGTCTGTGTATCTGCTTACATATCTGCCTACATAGGTTCACAACCAGAATACTTACGACTATGGCTTACTTACGCTGTCCACAGTGAGTCCCTATGTATCCTTTCTGGCATAGACAGTGGTCATCACTACAGCTCCCTCCATTCATACAGCGAATATTACAGTGTTGAACTTGAAAAGGAATGGAAAGAAGTAATGATTTAGTTTTGCAACTGAAGTACATAGACTGCAACAGTTCACAGGAGTTGATCTGTAGTGATTTGAAGAGAAAAATAAAATGGTTTATCAAGACTCCTATACTTATGTAGAAATAACCTAATTGACAATGCTAGGCATGTTATCTTTTGTGTGTGAAAAATGATCTACAATACAATGTAATTTTTTCTTGGATATTTACTTAAAAGTGCTAAATAACTTCTCTGTTTTAATAGAACTTACCACTCAATGCCATTTCTATAATTTATACCAACAAGAAAAGAGTGCCTTGAATAACCCTGTAAGACAAGATTACAATGGCAAGTAATTTTCCTGTTAAAAGATTTGGAGTCCCAGGTAGGTGGCCAGGAAAACAGTCAGAGTGACAAATTCCAAGGAATTCTGTTAAAATTTTGGAGGCAGCAAAAAGAAGAAAAAGGACAACCATATTCAATAACAAGACTGCTTTAATAATGGAGATAGCTGGACTTGGCTCAGAACAAGTTGCTTGTCTAAAATGTAACCTTAACCCACATAAGACCCACAGAGTTTGGATTCCACTCTTTATCACACTGTCACCTACAGAAGTGTGAGCTTCAGGACCCTGGGCAGGACAACTTAGACCCGAGACAGGAAACCAGAATAAACACACCCACGACAGATTGACAGCACAGCGTGTGCTCTCATTTCTCTAGTGCTTAGGTTGTCTCCACTTCAGTACTTTAGGCATGCTAATAACACTTTCAAAATCCCAGGCTGTTCCTTAGTCCCACAGACACAGTAACTACCCTACTTGGAGAAGACTAAAGACTGAACTGAGTTAATCCTGTCTAAATGAGTTAATCATTAATCCTTGTTGACATAACCCTATATGAGGAGGCCAGGATTGGTTTTGGAAGTTTGGCTTACTCCATCTGTCCTCCAAGCTGTGGGGGAAAATTCCTAGTGAAAAAGGTTTAGCAATTTTCCTAGTGAAAAAGGCTTAGCGATTTTCATAAGGAGAAGGGAACCCCTTCTTCCATGCAACAGAAGAAATCAGCTGCTGTGTTTGCTCTTAGGCTCAGTCTTCCTGGACACAGGGGACAAATCTATGAGCAGAGAGAAGACTCCTACCAGGGGCCACCCTCTTCAGTGTCCCTGGATAGGATTCTTAGTACAGTATTAAAAAGTGGTTGTTGACTTCACGAGAAAGGGCTACCTTCATAAGGAGCTTCACAAATATCAGCATGACAACAGTAAAAGAAAGGCTCCAGAATTCAATACTTCACTATGCCCACATAGAGTCCTCAAGAGTTAAGTCACGTTGAAAGTGATGCCCCTTTTCAAGAACAAGTCACACACTTTCTGAAACACCGTCAAGGCTCCCTGTCTCTACTGTGTTAAGAACCCACGTCCATCTCTCAGCATTCAAAGCCCTCCTCAGCATGGCCCCACAGGCCTTTCAGGGCTCCTTGTACACTCCTTATATGCCCGTGAATCAGTGCCCCATTTACTTATCAGTCATTCATCTACTCAACAAATATTTCTGAGTGCCTATTATGTGCTGCACAAAATGCCAACTTTATGCTAGTCTCTTCCTGGAGTCTCCTCTTTAACCCATCTCTTTGTCTCTTTGCTCCCATGCAAAACACACACGTCTTACCAAACACTGAATTCCTGCCTATCTCAAAACCTGTTGCAAACATTTCTTCTTTCCTTTGATCTTTTCTGATTTCTGTTCTCTCCTCCCTCCCCCACTAAATATGAGCCCTCTTTCCTCTGATTCCAGAATACCTTATACTTCTCTTTCGAGATGTACACCACATCATCTAACCTACTTGTTCAGTTATTTATTTCTCCTACTCCCAACCCATTTTTCTAAAAGCTCCTTGAGACTGGGGAGCATCATGGTTATTAATTCTATCCCAAGGGCCCAGAGTAGCACCTTGCTTACTTGTAGGTGTTGTAAAAAACTTTGCTAAATTATTTTCTATTTACTTAACTCCTGCTTCCTGATAAGGACATCAAAATCTAGGCTCAAAAACCAAGACTAAGAGGTTGCTCACTGTGTCCTAAGCACTTATACAGCCCTAAGTAGGTTATTAAAAATATTTTATCTTCATTTCCACATGTGTAAAAGCAGAAATAACCCTTTTGTTGGAGCATTGTTATAGAAATCAAGCAGCCCAGGAAATTGCTTAAAACAAACTATTATTTTAGGCTCCCATGTTTCTATTAAAGCATCTCAGCCAAAATGCTTTTGGATTAAAAAACTACAAGTATACAAAAGGCATGATTTGGTGAAAAACATGGATAATATTCTAAGTAGGTCAGGAATAGCTGTACAGTTGCTTTAAAATCTGAAGTTAAACTTAGCTTCATCCTATCTTAGAAAAACAGTGAGAATTGGGAAAAGCACAGGAAATGATGTCATCTGTCAAGCAGCATAGGAACTCAACCCACAAACTGATTTCAATTAAAGTGGCTCATGCCAAAAGCTAATTTCCATTCCCACATGAGCAACAAAGCCATTTGGCCACTTTGAGATTAAAAAACTAATGGTAATTTAAATAATGACTTTACATTATTTGTTCAAATTGAAAAATAGAATAAATTTTTCTTTCCAGAAGAATGATGTCTACACTTAAATGCAATATAATAAAAATCCCCTTGATATGCTTTTATATTTTTTCTACTCTTTCAGGTGAACCTTTTCCAGCATAAAACATTCTTTCTCCTTCAAAAATACAAAATCACTTGGTCAGACTCGTGAAACAACAAGCATGATTAGTCGGGTGGTCCAAATAAACAGAGAGACTGAATCCTTGGGCCTGGGGAGCAAGCTAATCAACAGATAATTGGATCTGAATCACCTGCTTTGCCACAAACATGTTTACCAGAGACACTTCTCATACTCTGTGAGTCTCAGATCTTAAGGGAAAAAAGTATTTCTTTAACGGCGGGAGCAATCACCCAGGATGTGTGGAGGGGGAATAAAGGAACTAGACATGCAGCTTCACTAACACAGCAGGAACAGCTCAGAGTATCTGTACACCAACTGGTTTTATTTTTTATTGAGTCTGACCATTGTTGCATATTCTAAACTTACCCTGACTTGAACAAGAAATTCCAACATCCAGCAATTACAAGAACAAGTTCTATGCCTCTAGAAAAAGCCAACTAAAAATTAAGATGTGCTAAATTTATTAGATGCCTAAATACCTCAAGTCAGAATATATTCCTAAACTCAATCTGTGTTAAGATTTTACCAGAAACTGAAAATCCTAGGGGAGCCTAAGTGTCAGCATCTCTGCTGCCCAGGCAGTTAACCCAAAGTCCCAATGAAGACTTCCCTTGAAGATGGGCAGACAGCCTCAAAGGATTTCAAGTAAGGCTCAACATCCTAGAACTAACAGAAAATGTTACCATATACCTGTATCTACATAGGATCCCAAATGAATTTTATGTGTGTTCTAGATGTCAGTCAGTCATTTCAGTTATTCAACAAATACTTTTTGATTGCCTTCTGTTTGCTAGGCATCAGGAAGAGTAGAAGATATTTTAGATTACAGCCCAGTACAAATTAATTCTTAAAAAAACAACCACAAAAGCACAAAGTGATTGCACTGTGGGAATGAGAGATGCAGGGCTGTGCTTTGGGCCTAAATGCCTCAGGCAATGCTTGTCTTTGGGCTGCTAGGTTGGCAATGACTCTAAAGACCTGCCCTTGTCTTGGTAGGCATAAGGGCAGAAAGACCATGGGGAGGAATTTGCAAAGAAGCATGTGTATGGCAAGCACATGCCTTTAAGTTATGCACTAGGAAAAGCAGACAAATAGATGAACTCCTGGACTCTACACCTGAGACAACAGCCCACAGGGGTAGCCCGTGTCACTGCAGGACAAAAACAATTTTCATTTGGAGAGATAACAACGACAGGTTCCTTAAGTGCATAAATATCCTGTGGTGTCTGAGGATAAACCACTCAGAAGAACGACTTTGCTAAAGTACCTGAAAAATAAATAAATAAATAAATGACACATACCACCACCACCAACACAACAACAAAAAAACCCTAGCAGAGTTGGAAAAGGTTCAAAGAAAGACAAGTTAAATGATAAAGGTGCTTATACAGAGGGCAGACTAGTAAGAAAAGGACTCAACTATTTCTAAGGACAAGCCTGAGCAGATTCCAAACACTCCTCCCCTCTCTGTCCATATAAAACCCACACTTCCCTGAAAAACCTTTCCAAGGGTCATTTCTTCCAAACCAGCCACAGGATCACCTTCCCATTCTCCCATGTCCTCATACTTTCAACACATGGTTGTACCACACTCTCAAACTTCGTAACACACCACTCTAGAATTGTTCCCTTGGCCCTCTTACACCCTTACAGCTTGGATTTGTGTTGGAGAACAAGCAATTCCAAATTCTCACTGAATTCAAGGGAACATAGAGTAATGAAATTTTATCAACGTGTAAGGGTTCCACATAGTAAAAGATATCAGTACTTCCCAATGTGACCTAAAGATTTAACATAATTCCTATCAAAATTCCAGAAAGGGTTTTTCTACCTATAGACAAGATGGATCTAAATATTACACAGAAAGGCAAGGGAACTAGAATAGCTAAAACAATTTTGAAAAAGAAGAATAAAGTGGGAGGAATTAGTCTACTCTATTTTCAAGACTTAATCATACAGCTGAAATAATAATGGCTGTAGGTATTAGAGAAGGGACAGATGTGTGGACCAATGGAATAAAACAGGAAACCAGAAATAGACCTACACAAATATGATTTTTGACAAAGAAGCAAAAGTAATTCAATGGACAAAGGGTAGTCTTTTCAGAAACGCATGCTGCTGGAGCAACTGTACATCTTTATATGCCAACTGAACCTAGACCTCAACCTCATACTTTGTAAAAAAAATCGTAACAGCAATCACAGATGTAAATGCAAAACTACATAACTTTTAAGAAAAAAATGGAGAAAAATCTTCAGGATCCACGGTGAGGTAAAGAATTCTTAGATTTGACATCAAAAACATGATCCATTAAAAGAAAAACTGAAAAACTGCATTTCATCACATTTTCAAACTTTTGCTCTGTGAAAAGCTGTTAAAAACATGAAAAAGCAAGCTAAAAGTAGGAGAAAATGTTTGCAGATCACATATCTGCCAAAGGGCTACTATGTAGAATATATAAAGAACTCTCAAAATAGTAAACCAGCAAACAATCCAATTAGAATCTGGGCAAAGGCCCTGAAGAGACATTCACTGAAGAAGATATACAGATGACAAATAAGCACATGAAAATACGTTCAACATCATAAGTCAGCAGGAAAATGCAAATTAAAACCATAATGAGGTATTACTATATACCCATCAGAAGAGCTAAAATTAAAAATAGTGACAACACCAAAAACTGGTGAGGATGCAGAGAAACTGAGTCATTCATACATTGCTACTGAGAAGGTAAAACTCCAAAAACAGCCTGGCAGTTTCTTTTTAAAAATGCAACTACCGAGTTCCGGGAAGATGGTAGCGTGAGTAGGACGGCAGAAATCTCCCAAAACCATATATATTTGTGAAAATACAACAAATACAACTATTCCAAAAAAAAAGGACCAGAAGATACAGTACAACAGCCAGGCTACAGCTACATCTGCGAGAACTCAGCGCCTCAGTAAGCAGGTAAGATACAAAGTCGCAACCTGGTGGGACCCAAGCACGCCCACACCCCAGCTCACCAGCAGGAGGAAAAGAATGAGAGTGGGGAGGGAGTGGAAGCACAGGACTGCTAAATAACCAGCCCTGGTGATCTGCACTGGGAGCACAGACACACATCGCATGGTGTACTGGAGACTGGAGAAATGGAAGGGCAGGATCCGAGACGGAGACTGCGAGCGGGTCCCCACAGCCGGCTCCCCTGGGACAAAAGAAAAGCGGGCGCCTTTTTAAAAGTCTTAAAGAGACAAGGGCCCAACAGCGGAACAAAATCGCCCCAGCGCATTCAACCCAGCAGGCTGGGAATCTTGACAAACTTTGGGCCCCCTAACCGACTGCCGGGTAAAGCAGCCCCAAAGCCCCTCACAGAGATAAGCAGCCTGCCATTCATACCCCGGCCAGTGCTGCGGATCCGCCACAGCTGTGGAACAACGGGAGAGCGGCCCTGCCCACAACAACTACACAGAATCCCCTCCCAGTGGGCATGCAGCTAACCAGGAAGGGCTACACACAATCTCCTCCCAGCGGGTGTGCAGCTAACCGGGAAGGGCTGCACAGAATCTCTTCCCAGCGGGTGCGCAGCTAACCGGGAAGGGTCGCAGAAGCCAGACCAAAGGCCAAAAGGCACCAAGGGGTGCAGAACGCACCAGGCTTGGCAGCAAACGCCTGCAGTGCTCTACTCTAACCTGAGGGTGGCCCCGTCCATGGCAGCTTAGGGGATTATCCCAGAGACTGTCTCCCATTGTGTGGGTAACCGGCACAGGCTGCAGAGAAGGGCAAGGAGAACAACAAGCAGGAAGAGACATTGTTCTCCCAGCTGACACACGTGGCAGCTGCCTGCGAATCACCATGAAAAGACAGAAGAATATGGTCCAGTCAAGACTCACCCAGACAACCCCAGAGAGAGGGCCTGGTGGGATAGATTTAAACAATCTTCCTGAAAAAGAATTCACAATTAAAGTCATAACCATGCTGATGGACCTACAGAGAAATATGCAAGAGCTAAGGGAGAAAGTGAGGAGAGATATTACAGAAATGAAACAATCAATTGACAGGCTGAAGAGCAGACGGGACGAGGTGCAAGAGACTGTTAATGGAATAGAAATCAGAGAACAGGAGTACAGAGAAGCTGAGGCAGAGAGAGATAAAAGGATCTCTAGGAATGAAAGAATATTAAGAGAACTGTGTGACCAATCCTAACAGAACTATATTTTCATATAGGCGTAACAGCAGAAGATGAGAGAGAAAAAGGGATAGAAAGTGTCTTTCAAGACATAATTGAGGAGAACTTCCCCAAGCTGGGAAAGGATATAGTTTCTCAGACCATGGAAGCCCACAGATCTCCCAACACAAGGGAACCAAGGAGGACAACACCAAGACATATAATAATTAAAATGGCAAAGATCAAAGACAAGGACAGAGTACTAAAGGCAGCTAGAGAGAGAAAAAAGATCACCTACAAAGGAAAACCCATCAGGCTAACATCAGACATCTCAACAGAAACCTTACGGGCCAGAAGAGAATGGCATGATATATTTAATGCAATGAAACAGAAGGGCCTTGAACCAAGAATATTGTATCCAGCATGATTATCATTTAAGTTTTAGGGAGGGATTAAACAATTCCCAGACAAGCGAAGGTTGAGGGAATTGGCCTCCCACAAACCACCTCTACAGGATATCTTAAAGGGAATGCTCTAGATGGAAGCACTCCTAAGGCTAAAAAGATGTCACCAGAGAAAATAAATTCATAGCAAAGAAAGCAGACCATCCAAATATGAACTAAAGGCAAAAAATAAAATAAACTTTCCACAAAAACAGTCAAAGGAACACAAAAGAGTAAAGAATAAAACACCTAATATATAAAGAATGGAGGAAGAAGAATAAGAAGGGAGAGAAATAAAGAATCATCAGACTGTGTATATAATAGCTTAACAAGAGAGTTAAATTAGACTGTTAGATCGTAAAGAAGCTACTCTTGAACCTTTGGTAACCACGAATATAAAAGCCGGCAATGGCAATAAGTACATATCTATCGATTATCACCCTAAATGTAAAAGGACTGAATGCACCAATCAAAAGACACAGAGTAACAGAATGGATAAAAAAGCAAGACCCATCTATATGCTGCTTACAAGAGACTCACCTCAAACTAAAAGATATACACAGACTAAAAGTGAAGGGATGAAAAAAGATATTTCATGCAAACAACATGGAGAAAAACGCAGGGGTTGCAGTACTTGTATCAGACAAAATAGACTTCAAAACAAAGAAAGTAGCAAGAGATAAAGAAGGACATTACATAATGATAAAGGGGTCAGTCCAAAAAGAGGATATAACCATTATAAATATATGTGCACCCAACACAGGAGCACCGACATATGTGAAAAAAATACTAACAGAATTAAAGGAGTATATAGAAAGCAATGCATTCATTTAGGGAGACTTCAACACACCACTCATTCCAAAGGACAGATCAACCAGACAGAAAATAAGTAAAAGAGACAGAGGCACTGAACAACATGCTAGAACAGATGGACCTAACAGACATCTACAGAACTATACACCCAAAAGCAGCAGGATACACACTCTTCTCAAGTGCATATGGAACACTTTCCAGAATAGACCACATATTAGGGCACAAAAAGAACCTCAGTAAATTAAAAAATATTGAAATTCTACCAACCAACTTCTCAGATCAAAAAAGGTATAAAACTAGAAATAAATTGTGGAAAGAAAACAAAAAAGCTCACAAATACATGGAGGCTTAACAACATGCTCCTAAATAATCAATGGATCAATGACCAAATTAAAACACAGATCAAACAATATATGGAGACAAATAAAAACAACAGCACAAAGCCCAAACTTCTGTGGGACACAGCAAGGCAGTTCTAAGAGGAAAGTATATTGCAATCCAGGCCTATTTAAAGAAGCAAGAACAATCCCAAATAAATAGTCTAAAGTCACAATTATTGAAATTGGAAAAAGAAGAACAAATGAGGCCCAAAGTCACCAGAAGGAGGGACATAATAAAGATTAGAGAAGAAATAAATAAAATTGAGAAGAATAAAACAATAGAAAAAAATCAATGAAACCAAGAGCTGGTTCTTTGAAAAAATCAACAAAATAGATAAACCCCTGGCCAGACTTATTAAGAGAAAAAGAGAATCTAGACACATAAACAGAATCAGAAATGAGAAAGGAAAAAATCACGATTGACCCCATAGAAATACAAAGTATTAGAAAATACCATGAGAATCTATATGCTAACAAGCTGGAAAACATAGAAGAAATGGACAACTTCTTAGAAAAATACAACCTTCCAAGACTGACCAAGGAGGAAACAGAAAACCTAAACAGACCAATTATCAGCAACGAAATTGAATCGGTAATCAGAAAACTACGCAAGAACAAAACCCCAGGCCAAATGTATTCACCTCTGAATTTTATCAGACATATTGAGAAGACATAATACACATTCTCCTTAAAGTTTTCCAAAAAATAGAAGAGGAGGGAATACTTCCAAACTCATTCTATGAAGCCAGCACCACTCCAATACCAAAACCAGTAAAGACACCACCAAAAAAGAAAATCACAGACCAATATCCCTGATAAACATAGACGCAAAAATACTCAACAAAATATTAGCAAACCGAATTCAAAAATACATCAAGAGGATCATACACCACGATCAAGTGGGATTCATCTCAGGGATGCAAGGATGGTACAACATTTGAAAATCCATCAACATCATCCACCACATGAACAAAAAGAACAAAAACCACATGATCATCTCCATAGATGCTGAAAAAGCATTTGACAAAATTCAACATCCATTCATGATAAAAACTCTCAATAAAATGGTATAGAGAGCAAGTACTTCAATATAATAAAGGCCATATATGACAAACTCACAGCCAAAATCATACTTAACAGCGAGAAGCTGAAAGCTTCTCCTTTAAGATTGGGAGCAAGACAGAGATGCCCACTTTCCCCACTGTTATTCAACATAGTACTGTAGGTCCTAGCCACGGCAATCAGACAAAACAAAGAAATACAAGGCATCCAGACTGGTAAAGAAGAATTCAAACTGTCACTATTTGCAGATGACATGATACTGTACATAAAAGCCCTAAAGACTCCACTCCAAAACTACTAGAACTAATATCTGAATTCAGCAAAGCTGCAGGATACAAAATTAACACACAGAAATCTGTTGCTTTCCTATACACTAACAATGAGCTAACAGAAAGAGAAATCAGGAAAACAATTCCATTCACAATTGCATCAAAAAGAATAAAATACCTACGAATAAACCTAACGAGGAAGTGAAAGACCTATACTCTGAAAACTACAAGACACTCCTAAGAGAAATTAAAGAGGACACTAACAAATGGAAATGCATCCCATGCTCTTGGCTAGGAAGAATAAATATTGTCAAAATGGCTATACTACCTAAAGCAATCTACAGATTCAGTGCAATCCCTATCAAAATACCAACAGCATTCTTCAATGAACTGGAACAAATAATTCTAAAACTCATATGGAACCACAAAATACCCTGAAAAGACAAAGCAATCCTGAGAAGGAAGAATAAACAGGGAATTATGCTCCCAGACTTCAAGCTCTACTACAAAGCCACAGTAATTAAGACAATTTGGTACTGGCACAAGAACAGACCCAGAGACCAGTGGAACAGAATAGAGAGTCCAAACATTAACCCAAACATATACAGTCAATTAATATTTGATAAAAGTGCCTTGGATATACAATGGGGAAATGACAGCCTCTTTAGCAGCAGGTGTTGGCAAAACTGGACAGCTACATGTAAGAGAATGAAACTGGATTATTGTCTAACCCCACACACAAAAGTAAACTCAGGATCAAAGACCTGAAGGTAAGTCATGAAAGCATAAAACTCTTAGGAAAAAACATTGGCAAAAATCTCTTGGACATAAACATGAACAACTTCTTCATGAACTTATTTCCCTGGGCAAGGGAAACAAAAGCAAAAATGAGCAAGTGGGACTATATCAAGCTGAAAAGCTTCTATACAGCAAAGGACACCATCAGTAGAACAAAAAGACATCCTACAGTGTGGGAGAATATATTCATAAATGACATTCCGATAAGGGGTTGACATCCAAAATATATAAAGAACTCACACACCTCAACAAACAAAAAGCAAATAATCCAATTAAAAAATGGGCAGAGGATCTGAATAGACACTTCTCCAAAGAAGAAATTCAGATAGCCAACAGGCACATGAAAAGATGCTCCACATAGCTAATCATCAGAGAAATGCAAATTAAAACCACAATGAGATATCACCTCACACCAGTAAGGATGGCCAATATCCCAAACACAAGAACAACAAATATTGGCGAGGATGTGGAGAAAAAGGAACCCTCCTACACTGCTGGTGGGAATGCAAATTAGTTCAACCATTGTGGAAAGCAGTATGAAGGTTCCTCAAAAAACTCAAAATAGAAATACCATTTGACCCAGGAATTCCACTCCTAGGAATTTACCCTAAGAATGCAGCAGCCCAGTTTGAAAAAGACATATGCACCCCATGTTTATCGCAGCACTATTTACAATAGCCAAGAAATGGAAGCAACCTAAGTGTCCATCAGTAGATGAATGGATAAAGAAGAGGTGGTACATATACACAATGGAATATTATTCAGCCATAAGAAGAAAACAAATCCAGACATTTGCAACAACATGGATGGAGCTAGAGGGTATTATGCTCAGTGAAATAAGCCAAGCCGAAAAAGACAAGTATCAAATAATTTCACTCATATGTGGAGTATAAGAACAAAAAAAAAAAACTGAAGGAACAAAACAGCAGCAGACTCACAGAACCCAAGAATGGACTAACAGATACCAAAGGGAAAGGGACTGGGGAGGATGGGTGGGAAGGGAGGGACAAGGGGGAAAAGGGGGCATTACTATTAGCAGACATAATGTGGGGGGGGGCACGGGGAGGGTTGTACAACTCAAAGAAGACAAGTAGTGATTCTATAGCATCTCACCACGCTGACGGACAGTGACTGTAATGAGGTATATGGGGGGGGACTTGATGATATGGGGAGTCTAGTAACCATAATGTTGCACATGTAATTGTAGATTAACGGTACCAAAATAAAAAAAATGCAACTACCATACAGCCCAGCGGTTGTATTCCTGGGCATTTATCCCAGAGAAATGAAGACTTACGGTTACACAAAAACCTGTACATTAAAGTTCAGAGTAGCTTAGTTCGAGTAACAAAAGAAAACTGCAGGCAACCTAGTTGCCTTTCAACTGCTGAATAGCTTTAAAAAACCTGTGGTATAGCATGTAATATTAGTCAGCAATAAAAGGGATCAAAATGCAACAACCTGGATGAATTTCCAGATGATTATGCTGAGTGAAAGAAACCAATCCCAAAAGGCTATCCTTACTATGAGATTCCATTTGTATAACATTCTTGAAATGACAAGATTATAGAAATGGAGAACAGAGTAGTGGCTGTCAGGATTAAGGGGAGTATAGGGGTCAGAGGAAAAGAGTAACATGAGACATCCTTGTAGTGATGGATCTGTTCTGTACCTTGACTATATTAAAGTCAATGTCCTGGCTGTGATATTATAATGCACTTTCACAAGATATTAACATGGGAGAAACGGGGTACCCAGCATGCCTTTGTATTATTTCAACAGAATATGCATCTGTAAATATCTCAAAAAAGAAGTGTTTTAAAAATCTTTTTTAAAAAGCATAATGAATGAAACCAGGTGAGCATGAAATTGATCTCCAAATCCTAAAATTTATGAACAACTTTAATAATAATACATTATATGTTACTTAAGAAGATAATGATCTCTTTAATATTTACAGATATTTAAGAAGAGTTTAAGCAAATTCCTGGACCAGTCAACCAGGACAGGTCTTTATAAGAATTAGGATCACTCAGGATCCATCTCTTGCCTCAGAGACTGATAGAGTGAGAACAGTACTAAGGCAGCTAGAATTAAAGTCTAGAAAACCCACTGTTCTGACCCTGTCTAGCCAATCTTATCTTTTTGCCCTGGTGTCTCCATGGCCAGTGACAAGTGTCCCAAAAGGTTAAGGGAAACCATGTCTTCCTGGTGCCCGAAGGAATTGCTGGCTAATAGTTTGGATCTTCTGAAAATGCCATCTCTCATTTGGGCCACTACGATATCATTTTCTCTTCTGAGTCACAAGACACTCAAGAAGAAAACAAGAAAACAGGAAACCTTTCATTCTTTTCATTTTCAAATGATAACCTAAGGCCTCAGAGGTCCCACAACCTGCCTAGACCTCCTTGACCCCTGTCACATAAGAAGTATAAAATATCTTATAAAAAATACCAGTGAGAGATTGATTCAAGATGGTGACATGAGAGAACTCCTCCCAAAACCACATATAGTATGAAAATATAGTTAATACAACTAATCCTAAAAGAGCAACAGGAGAGAAGGCTGCACCAGACTGCATACACCTGGAGAAGAGAGCAGACCTCACTAAACCGGGTAACGTACCAAAGCCTTGATGCAGCAGGACCCAAGCCCTTCCCCCACCACAGCTTACCAGTGGGAGGAAGAGAAAGGGAGCGGGGAGGGGGTGGAAGCCTAGGATTGCTGAACACCCAGCCCTGGAGATCTGCTTTGGAGCACAAACCTACATTGTGTGGTGCTCTGGACGTTGGTAGGGTTGGGAGCTTGGACAGGCAGAGTGCTTCAGAGACTGAGATTCTGGCCGTTTGTGGAGGACAGGGATCCACATCCGGCCACTCGATGACAAAGGAAAGGCAGGCAGTCTGAGAGGCTTCCTAGCAGCAAGAGGGCTGCTGAAGGGGCAGGGTTTGCACGGAGCTAGCTGCACGGGAGAAGGGATAAGTGCACAAGGTTGTCTGGGTGCGCTCTGCCCAGCAGGTTGGGAACTTTGAGGATCTTAAGGTGCTCTATCCCCCTGGCTGCTACTCAGCTCCAAGGACCCCCACTGTGACACACAGCCTGCTGCACCTTCCACCTTGCTTGCCGGCACCTGCTGGCAAACCGGCAATCACTGCCCCCAGAGGGGCGGCCCGGGTATGACATCTATAAACGCAAAACACAGAGGCTTACATCTGTGTGCTGGGCCCCTGGTTCTGACACTGGAGACAGGCAGTGCAACCGGGAAGCAAGAAACAGCTCTTTCCTCCTGCCAGGCACCAGTGCTGCTCCCCTACGACCCCCAACCTCACTCCAGGGGCTGAGCAGCTCCAGAGACTAGCGCTTCTGGGCACTAGAGTGTGCCACATAGAAATATGGAATGTCAAAGGAACCTGGTTCAGACCTAAATCTCACAAACCCCAGAAAAGGGGCCAAATAAAACTGAACTCACCAGTCTTCCTGAAAGAGAATTCAAAATAAAAATAAACACGCTCATGGAGGTACAGAAAAATATTCAAGAACTCAGGAACAAATTTAGGATGGAGATTTAATCATTAAGAAATTCCATATCTGAAATGTAACATACAATGGAGGGATGTAAAAGCAGATTAGATGTAGTAGAAGAGACGGTAAATGGAATAGAAATTAGAGAAGAGGAATACAAAGAACTTGAGGAACAGAGAGAAAAAAGGATCTCTAAGAATGAAAGAATTTTGAGAGAATTGTGTGACCAATTCAAACGCAACAAGATCCACATTATAGGGGTACCCAGAAGAAGAAGAAGAGAGAAAAAGGGATAGAAAGCATCTTTGAGGAGGTAATTGCTGAAAATTTTCCCAATCTGGGGGAGGAGATAGTCTCTCAGGCCATGGAGGTGCACAGATCTTCCAACAGAAGGGACCCAGGGAAGACAACATCAATACATATAATAATTAAAATGGCAAAGATCAAGGATAAAGACAGACTTTTAAAAGCAGCTAGAGAGACAGAAAAGATCACATACAAAGGAAAACCCATCAGACTATCATCATATTTCTCAACAGAAACCTTACAGGCCAGAAGGGAGTGGCATGATATATTTAATGCAATGAAACAGAAGGCCATCGAACCAAGAATACACTACTAAGCAAGGTTATCATTTAAATTTGAAGGAGGGGTTAAACACTTTTCAGATAAGCAAAAGCTGAGAAATTTACCTCCCACAAACCACATCTACAGTGCATTATAGAGGGACTGCTACAGATGGAAGTATTCCTAAGACTAAATAGCTGTCACCAGGAGAAATAAAACCACAGCAAAGTAGAACAATTAATTACTAAGCAGATGCAAAATCAAATCAACTACCCCCAGAGTCAATCAAGAGATAGACAAGAGTACAGAATATGATACCTAATATATAAAGAATGGAGGAAGAAAAAACAAGAAAAGTTTTAGGTTGTGTTTGTAATAGCATACTAAGTGAGTTAAATTAGACTGTTAGATAGTAAGGGAATTACCCCTGAACCTTTGGTAACCACAAATCTAAAGCCTGCAATGCCAATAAGTATATACCTATCGATAATCACCCTAAATGTAAATGGTCTGAAGGCACCACTCAAAAGACATAGAGTCCCTGAATGGATAAAAAAACAAGACCCATCTATATGCTGCCTACAAGAGACTCACTTCAAACCCAAAGACATACACAGACTGAAAGTAAAGGGATGGAAAAAGATATTTCATGCAACTAATAGTGAGAAAAAAGAAGGAGTTGCAGTACTTGTATCAGACGAAATAGACTTCAAAACAAAGAAAGTCATAAGAGACAAAGAAGGACATTATATAATGATAAAGGGGTCAGTCCAACAAGAGGATATAACTGTATAAATATCTATGCACACAACACAGGATCACCTACATATGTGAAACAAATACTAACAGAAATAAAGGGGGAAATATAATGCAAAGCATTCATTCTAGGAGACTTCAACACAACACTCAATCCAAGGACAGATAAACCAACAGAAAATAAGTAAAGACACAGAGGCACTGAACAACATATTAGAACAGATGGACCTAACGGACATCTACAGAACACTCCATCCAAAAGCAGCAGGATACACATTCTTCAAAAGTTCACATGGAACATTTTCAAAAATAGATCATGCACTAGGCCACAAAAAGAGCCTCAGTAAATTCAAAAAGATTGAAATTGTACCAACCAGCTTCTTAGATCACAAAGGTATGAAACTAGAAATAAATTACACAAAGAAAACGAAAAAGCCCACAACACATGGAGGCTTAATAACATGCTCCTAAATAATCAATGGATCAATGACCAAATAAAAACAGAGATCAAGCAATATATGGAGACAAAATGACAACAATAACTCAACACCGCAAAATCTGTGGGACGCAGTGAAGGCCGTGCTAAGAGGGAAGTATATTGCAATACAGGCCTACCTAAGGAAAGAAGAACAATCCCAAATGAACAGTCTAAACTCACAATTAACGAAACCAGAAAAAGAAGAACAAATAAGGACAAATGTCAGTAGAAGCAGGGACATAATGAAGATTAGAGCAGACATGAATAAAATAAAGAAGAATAAAATAGAAAGAATCAATGAAAGCTGGAGCTGGTTCTTCGAGAAAATAAACAAAATAGAACCCCTAGCCAGATTTATCAAGAAAAAAACAGAGTCTACACACATTAACAGAATCAGAAATGAGAAAGAAAAATCACTACAGAAACCACAAAAATACAAAGAATTGTGAGAGAATACTATGAAAAATTATATGCTAACAAATTGGATAACCTAGAAGAAATGGACAACTTTCTAGAAAAATACAACCTTCCATGGCTGACCCAGAAAGAAACAGAAAATCTGAATAGACCAATTCCCAACAAGGAAATTGAACTGGTAATCAAAAAACTACTTAAGAACAAAACTCCTGGACCAGATGGTTTCACTGCTGAATTTTTTCAAACATTTAGTGAACACCTAATACCCATCCTCCTTAAAGTTTTCCAAAAAGTAGAATAGGAGGGAATACTCCCAAACTCATTCTATGATGCCAGTATCACTCTAATAACAAAACCAGGCAAAGACACTACAAAAAAAGAAAATTACAGACCAATATCCCTGATGAATATAGATGCAAAACTACTCAACAAAACATTAGCAAACCAAATTCAAAAATACACCAAAAGATCATCCATTATGATCAAGAAGGATTTATTCCAGGGATGCAAGGATGGTACAACATTCAAAAATCCATCAACATCATCCACCACATCAACAAAAAGAAGGACAAAAACCACATGATTATCTCCATAGATGCGGAAAAAGCATTCGACAAAATTCAACATCCATTCATGATAAAAACTCTCAACAAAATGGGTATAGAAGGCAAGTACCTCAACATAATAAAGGCCATATATGACAAACCCACAGCTAACATTATACTTAACAGTGAGACGCTGAAAGCTTTTCCATTAAGATTGGGAACAAGACAAGGATGCCCACTCTCCCCACTTTTATTCAAAATAGTTCTGGAGGTCTTAGCCATGGCAGTCAGACAACCCAAAGAAATAAAAGGCATCAAGATTGGCAAGGAAGAAGTTAAACTGTCCCTGTTTGCAGATGACATGATATTGTATATAAAAAACCCTAAAGAATCCACTCCAAAACTACTAGATCTAATATCTAAATTCAGCAAAGTTGCAGGATACAAAATTAATACCCAGAAATCTGTGGCATTCCTATACACTAACAATGAGCTAACAGAAAGAGAAATCAGGAAAGCAATTCCATACACAGTTGCATCAAAAAGAATAAAATACCTAGGAATTAACCTAACCAAGGAAGTGAAAGACCTATACCCTGCAAACTACAAGACACTCCTAAGAGAAATTAAAGAGGACACTAACAAATGGAAATTCATCCCGTGTTCATGGATAGGAAGAATTAATATTGTCAAAATGGCCATCCTGCCTAAAGCAATCTACAGATTCAATACCATCCCTATGAAAACACCAACAACATTCTTCAATGAACTAGAGCAAATAGTTCTAAAATTCATCTGTAAGCACAAAAGACCCCGAATAGCCAAAGCAATCCTGAGAAGGAAGAATAAAGTGGGGGGGATTATGCTCCCTGACTTCAAGCTCTACTACAAAGCCACAGTAATCAAGACAATTTGGTACTGGCACAAGAACAGACCCATAGACCAGTGCAACAGACTAAAGAGCCCAGATATAAATCCAAGCATATATAGTCAATTGATATACGATAAAGGAGCCACGAATATCCAATGGGGAAATGACAGCCTCTTCAACAGCTGATGTTGGCAAAACTGGACAGCTATATGCAAGAGAATGAAACTGGATTATTGTCTAACCCCATACAAAAAAGTAAACTCAAAATGGATCAAAGACCTGAATGTAAGTCATGAAACCATAAAACTCTTAGAACAAACCATAGGCAAAATTCTCTTGAATATAAACATGAGCAACTTTTTCCTGAACACATCTCCTCGGGCAAGGGAAACAAAATTAAAAATGAACAAATGGGACTACATCATGCTAAAAAGGTTCTATACAGCAAAGGACACCATTAGCAGAACAAAAAAGCATCTTACAGTATGGGAGAATATATTTGTAAATGACATATCCGACAAGGGGTTAACAACCAAAATATATAAAGAACTCACATGCCTCTATACTCAAAAAGCAAATAACCCTATGAAAAAACGGGCAGAGGATATGAACAAACACTTTTACAAAGAAGAAATTTAGATGGCCAACAGGCACATGAAAAGATGCTCCACATCACTGATTATCAGGGAAATGCAAATTAAAACCACAATGAAATAGCACCTCACACCAGTTAGGATGGCCAACATAGAAAAGAGTAGGAACAACAAATGTTGGCAAGGATGCAGAGAAAGGGGAATCCTCCTACACTGCTGGTGGTAATGTAAACTAGCTCAACCATTGTGGAAAGCAGTATAGAAGTTCCTCAGAAAACTAGAAATAGAAATACCATTTGACCCGGGAATCCCACTCCTTGGAATTTATCTAAAGAATACAACTTCTCAGATTCAAAGACATATGCACCCCTATGTTTATTGCAGCACTATTTACAATAGCCAAGAAATGGAAGCAACCTAAGTGTCCATCAGTAGATGAATGGATAAAGAAGAGGTGGTACATATATACAATGGAATATTATTCAGCTATAAGAAGAAAACAAATCCAGACATTTGCAATGACATGGATGGAGCTAGAGGGTATTATGCTCAGTGAAATAAGCCCAGCAGAGAAAGACAAGTACCAAATGATTTCACTTATCTGTGGAGCATAAGAACAAAGCAAAAACTGAAGTAACAAAACAGCAGCAGACTCACAGAACCCAAGAATGGACTAACAGTTGCCAAAGGGAAAAGGACTGGAGAGAATGGGTGGGAAGGGAGGGAGAAGGGGAATAAGGGGCATTACGATTAGCACACGTAATGTAGGGGGTGGCATGGGGAAGGTAGTATAACACAGAGAAGACAAGTAGTGATTCTGTAGCATCTTACTATGCTGATGGACAGTGACTGTAATGGGGTATGTGGTGGGGACTTGATAATGGGGGAAATCTAGTAACCACAATGTTGCTCATGTAATTATATATTAATGATACCAAAATCAAATAAATAAATAAAAAGAAAAAAAGCAGCTGAGTCCACTGAGGATCTACAGTCACAGTCAAAAGCCCAAGTTATTTCTGGCATGGCTGCTCCTTTAATTTGAAGAGGAGACACTCACATTAAGTGAAGCTTTTCATCATACTTTCTGCCAGACTATTTTGGAAGAGGTATGTCTACAGAGAAGAATGTTAGAAGAAATCTTTTGTCCAAAAGGAGCATGAGAATGACAATACAAATGGCAAAGGAGAAGGATAATTTCATCAGTGACTCTAGTATAACCAAAGATTTAAAGTATTGAGGGTTTCCTAAATCTGAAGCATATTAGTTTTTTAAATTTCCGAGATGCCAACTTTTGAGATATAATTAAAAGGGAGCCAACAGCTACCCAAGTGCACAATACACAGAAAAGCAATTGCAGGTGTAAAACTGTAATCATCATTTTCAACTGGGTCTTAAAAGAATTGTCTTGGACACCAGATATTCAAGGTAGCATCTTTAACTTTTTCCTCTTCTAATTATTTGGAAAGAATAATGATACAGCAAGTAAAGATCCACAAATCATCCTGATGTTGTATTGCATGGGAGACTGTGAGCAAATCAGCTTTTAAGAAGGAAAGGACAGGGTAATATCAAAGTCATACCCTATGCCATATTATATCAAGTCATAATAGTAGAGAATCTAATGATAGCTGACCTTGATAATGGTTAAGCAGTAGAACACTGAAAGTCTAACAGCATCCAGGAAGACGATATAGGGCACCCACGCAAGAAACAGAGACTCCCAGGAGAGGCAAGCAGGGCACACAAAAGGGAGATACACGGATGATGGAGGGTGTGTTGGGGAAAACAAAACCTCAATCAAGACAACTGTATAAAGACTGTCCTGATAAATGCAAGTGAAATATCCCGCAAAGCAGAACAGCGCAGGGCAAAACAGTAAGCTCACCATAACATCAGGATGGATAGAGTGCACCCTATCAGGCTATCAGGATCCATATTCTATGGCCACCGTGGGAAAGACAGCCACCTTTCATGGGCCAACACTGTCCTAAGTGCTTTATATACATTTCCTCATTTGATCCTCAAAAAGACCCTATCAAGTAGTGACATCACCATTTAGACTCAGCGATTCTAACAGACTCATCGCCCTGGGTTCTCCCAGTATCATGCCACTTTTTGGAGACCAGCACTACAGCAATATTCTGCCTGCACAGTCATGGAACATGTTACATTTCCACATCTTCAAATTCATTAAGCATATTTCTCATCTTGAATAAAGCAGTGACACCTTAAAAAAAAAAAAGAAATACTGGTGAAACGATCTAAATTTACCTCCTTAGTAGAACCACAGTTAGTGAATGCAAACATTTGATGGAGTTGGGTTCTCTCTCCTTCCCTTAGTGGGAAAGTTAGCAAAGGGGTCTATCCACATGTATTGTCTACCACACAGTGGCAGGAAGTTCTACAAGATGGCATAGGTGTTCCCTAGAACATCACTTCAGAAGATCAGAAATGAATTCTGCTCATCCTCAGCTACCCTTAGTGTGCGGCATTCTGTCATCTTTCATTTTGCAAGCTGTTTAGAGAGTATTAGCAAGGAGAGTCCAAGCCAATGATTTCAACAGAGATTCTGATGAAATCAGAACCTCCTCCTCACGCTACTCACATCCACAAGCTACTTAGGGACTTTGTCCAATGTCCAGGTGCCACAGATGTACCCAAACCTCTTCAGAAAGCACCACCCACAAATCTTGGACTTCAGTCTCTTGGCAAAACAGGACATGTCCTATATTCTTCCCTCCCCACTGCTATCCTGAAGTCTACTTGGACCAACTTACTAACATCCTATCTCCACATCTCATAATTTTTACTTGGCAGAGAAATCATTAGCAGTTCACACTATCATCGAAGACCTTTCCAGCTGGAAACCTACTTTTGCCATCTGGCTATATTTTCTCCCTGCAAGAGGAGTGCAGTGTTGCTGGCTGATTCAAGGGCCAATACGATACATGTGGTCTTCTCCCAACTTCATAGCTAGACTCCTTTCCCACCCCTCAGGCTCTCACTCCTTAGTGGCAGCCTGGAGATCATCCTGATGGAGATGGAGATTCCAACAGCTGACCTGTCTGCCCCTTTCGAGTCCTCCTGCTTAGGTGCCCTTGACATGTAAAATGAACACGCTGTTGCTTAGAGAATGCACATTAAACTAAGCTGAGATCAAGTAAGAACATGCTACACTTAGTGCCATAAGCAAATGACTCCAGTGCATGAGGAGGTTTCTGTCCCAGCCTACAACTGGCTGTATTTAGTACTAGACTGTCTGGGTTCCACCTGAAGCAGATCCTGAGAAAATAGTTTAAATGCAAGTAGTTTGTTCTAGAAGTAATTCCAGAAAACACTAATAGGAGAGTGAAGAAGTCAGACAGCAGAGAGGGAAGCTAATAAATACATGATCGAGCCTATGACCACTGTGGGCCCCGCTAGGGAACTTCCGGAGACAGTGTAAAACATACCTCACGGTTATGTGAACCAAGAGGCTCAGAAGCGGGGGCACTTATTCAACACCAGTTAAAAACTGTTACTAGGACTATTATCCCACCAGCATGGGCAGCTGGCCTTTCATGCAGATCTGCATGCTCCCTGGCCAGAAAAGTTTTACAGAGCTCTCAGGCAGACAGTGCCGAGGCATATGAGTGAGCAGCAAGGAGCTCTGCTACCCAGGACTACATGCCCTATCCTGTTAATTGGCTTATGACAGCTGCAGTTAAATATTAGGACTCTTTAATAGATCATCAATCTTGACCACATTGAAGCCTCTACTTGAAACAGACAAAAGAGAACGCACTTACTCCTCATACCTTTCCTTAAAACCTTGTCGAAAACAACACACTGTAAGGGGAGTACATTTTCTCACCAGAATGGGAAGTGGAAAAGGGGCCCAAGGTTTCTGCCTTGGCGATGGTCAAGGTGTTGAGGGGTGTTTATAAAGACTTGAACTTCAACTTTTTAAAAAACCATTAATGACTCATCTCCTTTCCAACCTCCGTATTTCCCTCAATTCATTGCCAAGGACCCCATATGGAAGAAAAAAAAATAGGCCAAGCAAACAATGGCTCTGAAGAATAAACTGTGGATATTTATTTGGTACCACAGAATGAAGAAAGTGGCAACATTCTGAAAGGGAAAATATGTTCGTACTTCATGATAAACTGCCCCCCAGGAACTATCATTAACAACTCCTTACATTTTCTTCTTGCAAAGGCAGCAGCCTTGAATTTTTAAAAAGGGTTAAATCAGATTCATATTGCATTAATACAAGGAAGAATGCCTAATTTTCTTGAGCCAAAAATGTTCACTAAATAATCATTTCACTGAGCATCTTTTATGGCATTTACATTGGAGATATAAAGGTGACTAAAGCGATACCTTCACAGGAGGTAATCTTTCTATTTTTCATAGTAACTGTGTCCCATAATTAATTTCCCCATGAAGAGGGAAGAAGGGAAATGGAGTCCAGATTGGGGAAAGCCATTCCAAGTATTTTGGGCAAAACAGAGAAGGCAGATGTTCTAGTGATAAAATGTATTGCAGGCAAGAGAAAAGCCAAAAGCGAATTTAGGAGAAAATAGGGCATAACCACATAAAATAATATTATATATAATGACACGTTATACTCACTGGATCTGGAGCCACAGGAAGGAGATATCTGACCAGATGGGCAAGTGCACATATTTGGCCTAGAACAAAATCCATCCCCACAGGAATGCCGGCAAATGGCTGTGAATAAAACCAGAGGTCTGTTAGTACATGGCTTCAGAGCATGGGGCTTTACAGGTAACCAGTCTCAAATTAGGAAACCCAGCATGACTTATGTGACATTATTTATGCCTCAAGTTTATTCATTTGCAAAACAAAATCTGTTGGACTACACGAGCTCTAGCTATAAAATCTGGCAACTCCCTTATTCCTATCTGTGCTTCTCAGCCTCTCTCTGCTCACCCACCCCACAACACCCAATCTGTCAAAAGCCCAGGACAGCCTATGAAGGGAAAACAAAACAAACAAAAGTCCTGGATCCAAACAGATTTCTATGCCTACAAGCATTTGGTTTTTATATTAACTTTCAGATTTAATGATATAAAAATTGCAGCAGTATTCTTGGGTGACTATTTCATTGTCAATGTTTCTTTAATAATTTTTATAAAAGACTGTACCCTGCTAAGGCTCTCTCTCTGGATCGGATCCTGCCAGTTGAGAACACAGGGACTATGGAGCAGCTTTTCGCTGACATTTTAGTCCTATTCTGAATTACACTGACATCTGAGAGGAGAAGTTTGGGATCTACTGGGGTATACTGACTCTATAGTCAGGAAGCCATTCATCTTTAGGGAAATATTAACACTTTCATGCCACCCAGAGACTAAGATCATACTGGTACCATATGCTCTGCTAGTGGCCAGAGGAGTAAGTTTAAATGACAAATGATTTATATTAATCAGCAGACTAAGATTTGGTCACTATTTTTTATACTTAGGCATGATCCTTTCCTCGAACTCCTGTACAACCTTGCAATAGGCAAACAAGATGTGCAAAGCTAAAAATAATACACTTGATAGAAAGTGCACTGAAATGCCAAAAAAGCTTAGGATGGAGATTGAAAACTATTAAGAAATAAGCTGGCAAAGGATCCTACAAACATTTATTTAAATACCTGAAGGCAGCATTTCTCAGAGATTCTACAGAACACCGGGGGAAGGGCTTTCTTGTCAAGTTCATTTAGAAAACCTCAAATATCATCACACCCCTCTCTTAGTGGTTCAGTTTTGATCCTGAAATACACCACAATGTGCCAAATCAATAAGCTGCTTTTGGTCAAAATCAAGAATGGGGAAAGGGATTAACTTTTTCAGATCGCCAAGAGAATACTGGTTGAAATATTCTATTGTTCTGAACAGACCAGTCTAGGCCAAGTGAGAAGGTGGATTCAATGATTCCTTCAAGTCGTCTCAGCTCTAAATTTCCTCATTATACTAACTGAGTTTTCTGAAAACTGAAAGTTATTTCATAGGTCTGACAGTAAAAGTTCCTGGAGGACAGATGCTGTAACTAACATGACAATTAGCACCTTGTCTGGCATGTGGCTTGTCATTCAACATTTGCGGAATATGATGAGAATCTGGAGGTTTGCCGTGGTGGCAGAGTCAACAGAGGAATCTCTGGTACCATTTGAGTTCTTCCATAGCCTCTCCACTTACCTACATTGGATGCTCTATCTACTTCCTTTTCTCTTTGTCTAAGTTTTGGGTCTGCCTCTGGCCTTGACCACCCACACTGAACACACAAGAAATCCCTGAGTTGTAAGAACAGGATGAATCTTTGCAGACAGAAAAAAAAGTAAACTTAGTTGTTTGGGAACACCTTAACATAATGATACCAACAGGAAATCCCTTAATATCACCTCTGTGCACATCAGAATTCAGCATACCCAAATTCAGCCTCCAAGGTGTGGGTGAGCTTGTGGGTGGCAACGAAGTTAGAAATTACAAGAAGGAGAGCAGCAATGGTTTTTTTCAAAATCATATCAAAGTGATGACATAGTTCTATGCAACCAGGCACAACGTATGTGAGGACATGTAACTCTGAGGAAAGTACACCTGTGGCTCTAGTCCCTGTATCTCAGAAATATTCTAAATGAAAGTAAGACAGTGGGTTTAACCAAGTTGGTGTGTTTCCCAAAACCTGGACTCAGAGGAAGCAGAAAAATCCGGGAGCTGGAAGGCTCTGCTATAAACATATCAGTGGCATGCAGTCACAAAGGGACAAAGAGTAAGAATCACCATGCAACCAAAACAACAAAAGAAGAACATGAAGTATGACAGGTTGTCTTTTTACTTACGGACAATACACTGATTTCCACCAGGTAAGGTTTTCCATCCAGGGCAACAGTAAGCATTATAACGTGATCCACAGACATTGGGTCTGCAATAAAAACAGAAAATCTCATCACAAGAATTCCATGAAAAAAAATATACAACCAAATAAAAGGAAAAAAGACCCTGAGTTATAAAAACAGGATGAATGTTTGCAAAGAGAAACAAGTAAACTCAGAGACGCAACGGCTTAGTGTTTGGGACACTTTAACGTGATACCAATAAGAATGTCCTTTAATATATCACCTCTGCATACATCAGAAAAATGTAAACTAGAGATGCAAAATGAGGTGCATTCTATCACAGTGTAAAGACATAAAAATTGATGGAGCCATATGAGTCTAATTTAAACAATAAACCTGCTACCCATCTAGTTAAGAAAGGTCATGATAAAATCTGCATATAAGGTTTTATATCATTTGCAACAACATGGAGGGAGCTAAAGGGTATTATGCTCAGTGAAATAAGCTAGGCGGAGAAAGACAAGTACTCATTTGTGGAGTATAAAAACAGAACAAAACTGAAGGAACAAAATAGCAGCAGACTCACAGACTCCCAGAAAGGACTAGGGGTTACCAAAGGGGAGGGGTGGGGGAGGGTGGGTGGGGAGGGTGGGAGAAGGGGATTGAGGGGCACTGTAATTCTCAATCACAATACAGGTAGGTCACGGGGGAAGGCAGTACAGCACGGAGAGGACAAGTAATGACTCAATGCATCGTCTACACTGATAGACAGTGACTACAGTGGGGGGTGGGGGTGAGGACTTGACAATATGTGTGAATGTTGAAACCACAATGTTGTTCATGTGAAACCTTCCTAAGATTGTATATCAATGATACTTTAATAACAAAGAAATTCTGCATATAAGGTTTTAAATTTCTACTCACTGACACTGTGTATGCTCTTTTCTATGGCTCGATCACCTCTAAAATGTGATCACATTCTTCCTTTCACCAGAATTAAAAGAATGCAAACTCTGACATGAGTCAGAAAAAAAAAAGCCAAAACACATAAATATTTCTGTAACCAAAGTTTGGAAGAACAATTGATAGCGGCAGTTACAGGAAAATAACATCAATGTCACTTAGGGTTTCTTGTTTACAGACAGTTCATCACATTTCTTGGAGCAAAACCTCCATTCAGAATCCAGATGATCAATACTTAACAGTTAAAGGAAGCAGCTGGGTAAGGATCTAGCTAATTCTACACCAGAAACTAAGGCAGAAGTTAGAACATACAGGAGAACCCAAAGAAACCATTTGTTTTATTTTGCCACATCTGAGAGCCTAAACATTGATGCTAGTTCCTCAAGTCTAGGGGCTGAGAAAGAAGGTCAAGTGTTTTGCAATCATTGCACAAACTAGGAGCTATCCCAAGGCTTGCTGGTATAAATCCTGTAGTCGCATAAGTATAACTCTTTAAAAACAACTGCAAAGCTAAAATGTACTTCTGCTTAGGGTATACTCACCCATTCTCCCTGTATATACAGACCATATATATGTAACAGCACAGAACCCTCCTATATTTCCTTTGAATTCACTACTTCAAGCACATTTAGGATTGGGAACCAAGGTCAGGTCCTCGCCCTTCCCTATGCTCCTTGCAGAGCCCCAGAGGAACTGGAACATTCTGCACGGCAAAATGTGTACTCCAGACTGACTGATGCCGAGATCAGAAAGAGAAGTGGGAAGAAGGATGGAGAAGCCAACAGAAGGGCCCTAAATCCATATCCAGCAACCCTGGGCTTCTCCAAAGCTAGACAGAAAATGATTGGATAGAGACTCAATATGTGCACGATTTTAGGGCTTCTTTAAGCCCTAGTTTATTTTTCTACACATTGAGATAAGGAAACGTCTGCCTTGACCATATCGTGTGTGTGTGTGTGTGTGTGTGTGTGTGTGTGTGTGTATCAGATGAAATAATGACAGTAAAAGCACACAGGAAAAAGACAACAGAAGCATAACAGCATTACTGTCCTGATGGACTCATGTTCTGAATTAAATTAGCTACTCAGCCAAGGGAACTATAAGATGTTAAAGAGAGAAAGGTTTTATTAGGCATTCTAAGCCAATGGCTCTCAATCCTTTGTCCCTCCTGTGGCAAAGTCGTGCCCAAAACTTCAGCTCAGAGTCCCCAGAACTTCCTAGGGCAACTCAGAATCTTGGAAAGGCTAATGAAGAAGGTAGGTTAGGCAGCAGGGGTGGGGGGAACCCTCAAACCATCCAAACTTCATAAAAGTTCTCTTATTTGAAAATGATAATCCAGGCCAAAGTCAACCACCTCAAACCTTCCCCACCAACAGCCCATTACAACTCCACTGGACCCAGTCCAACCCCAAACCAAACCCTGGAATAGCTTCAGAGGACCCCTGAGCCTTTGTAGGATGTCCTGCGGTTGCAGTAACTATGTTTTTTAAACAAAAATCAGGACATATTGTCTGACAAGAATGAGTGTATTTATGGAGTAACAACACATATAACCGAGGAAAAAGACTAAGAGAAAAAGAGCCCAGAATCAGTAATTTCTGCACTACAAAGCAAGATACTCAAAAGATTTTCTGGTATTTGAAAAATCATAGTAATACAGACAGTCTTCATTGTTTTTTTCACGTTTGGAATCAACCTACAGACAAAACATGGAAGATGTTACAATTCGCAATGGTTACAAAACAAATAATGTAAATGTTTCAAACCTTCAGTGTAAGAGTGGTGGTATGGCTGTCATAACCTGGGAAGGTAAGGTGAAGAGAGAAATAAAGCAGTTGATGGAAGAAACAGATTTAAGTATATTACATGGTATTTTAAAATAACCAACAACTAAAAGTCATACTATAATTATTTTAAAATGGGAAGGAGAAGAGAATGAAAAGGTACAGATATCTAAGTAAGCTATGTCCACAACTCTCATGGCAAGGAGGTAAAAGTACTGTTTAAATCTAGACATAGAGATACAAGCACAGTACGTGGTGTCATAGAGATAAATATGAGAGGAACTAAAACCAGAAATGGTTAAAACAGGTCACCTTAAGAGATGAGGATCTGGGGAGGTTTCTCACTTAATGTCCATCCATAAGTGTTCATTTTTAAAATATGTGCTGTTATACTTTGATCACCATCTTTTATTTAAAGCAAGAAGTTTACATTAAAAGTAAGAACAGTGTATCTCCTAAACAGAGTATTTCCTGCTAGATTAGAATGAAACAGTCTGGCTGTTTCATTCATTCACAGTTCCCTTTCATTAGTTATCACATTTTCATTTCACTGCATTTCTTAAAACTCTATATCATGTTGAATTGGGATTTATTTTGTTTGCATGCTCCTACTTTTTTGAGTTTAATAACTTTATCTTTTATAATAGGTAATATATTACAGAATTTCAAAATCCTCAAACAGACGATTGGATTGTTTTAATCTTGTTAAAACATTCTTTAACAACACTAAGTAATACTATGTTATATGATTTACGGCAAGATATTAGAAAGATGTAAGATTTCTCCTCGCTGACTCTGGTCTTCAGAACTACAAACTAACAGAACTCGTTCAAACAAGCTGGGTGGCATTTGTTCTGCACGCACAGGAAAAACAGCTCTAATTCTAGAAACAAATGAGTGTCTTATTTAGGTTGGAAAGCACTAAGACATGTAAAGTCTAAAGTAGACATGTTGGGCTATTCCCAATTATAAAAGATTTTATTCTAAGGTTTTAGCCCAGAAAGTATTAACAAAGAAGATAAATCTTTAATGAAGTTACTTTTTGTGTAAATGAAAGTGTAGCCTTCATACCTCTTTCTCTTTCTTTTCACTACATCAGCCATACCCACCAGCCCATCATCAAAAAAAAGTCAGCTAAAGCTCCACCACGTGACAGTACCATTCAGCAAATTAGAGGGTAAAATTCAAAAGGAAAAAACTTTGTGCTAAGTGCTAAAGATACATTTCTTTACTTCATCCCCATAACAACCCTTTGAGGTTAATTCTATTATCATTGTCTTTAACATTAAGGAAACTATGACTTAGGAGGGTTAACCAAACTACTAATGTCCCACAGCTTGGAAGTAAAAGATTGAGATTTGAATTCAGGAAGCCTGACACTGGAGTTCACTCTCTTAACCCCTATGTTAAGGCAGGGATGCATATAGGTGACAAGACGGTATTTCACCCAACAGCATTCACAAAATGTGTATCAATGAACCAAAGAAAAGGCACAAACTGTTTTTAATAGTTCAGGGGAGAAAAGTGTAAACACATTTATATTCTACTTCACCACTGTATATTACAATTTTTTTTAATTGTTAAGTTTTTATTTGCAACTTCTCTTACCCGTTGCTTTGAATATCTACAACGGTCCAACCCCAATCACTCTGGGGGATGGGTGAGCCCCAGCAGGCTGAATATTTGGATCCAGTTCAGACACAGCATTCAGAGATTGTGTGGGCTAGCTAGAGCCCCTCTCAATGAAGCAAACAGCTGGGCTCTACCACATCTGACCACATCATTGTAGGAATTGGCCTCTGTGCAAGATGTCTGCAGTGCGTCCAGATTCCTTAGCCAGAGCCCACTTCTGCAAGTCTGGCTTCTCTTAAGCAAGATAGCCTTTCTGTTTCCTATCCTAAGTGCAAACTTCTTTTCAGACAAGACTGGGATAATAAAAACAAGTTTAGGAGCTCTTATTTCATATGCATGAGATTCTCAGCCTCTGGAGTGATTGAATCCTCGGGCAAGGACAATACTAGGGTGAGGAAAAGGTTAATGACATTGATCTTGCTCCATGAGTTGCCTGTGTTTTTGAACTTTGGGGGACAAAATTATGATATAGTCCTCTTGAACATAATTGTGGAGGGGTATCAGAAGGCATATGCCCCCACATAATGGAGGGTGCCCAACTGCCCATGCAGCATGCCTCAAGGCAATGCCCCAAAGTCCCACTGCTCTGGAGTTTAAAAAAGTAACAATTTTCACTCTTAAAAATGTGAGAGATCATGAAAAAACTATAATACACACATGAGCTACATATACTGTGAGCTACAAATCATGCTTTTACCACATCTTCGATAAATTTTTTTCAAGATGAAAACTAAAAGAAAAACCATGAGTACAATCTGATGAAGGATTCATTACTGCTCCAATGAACTTTGCAAACATGCCGTCCCTTATTTGAGTGCCTTTATTCCGGCCCTGGTCACTGCAGGCAGAGGTCACACCTCCCAGCAGTGATCTGAATACCACATGTGACTGTTCCAGCCCATCTGCCAGTCACAACAACTCGCGTAATGAAACTTCAAACCCTGGTAATGAAAACGGCTTCCATGGTCTCCTCGAGCTTCAGCTGGGCTCTCCAGACCCAGGGACTCATTTCTGGATTGTCTGGGAAAACACTGGCTGGGATACGTACATTCCTGGTTTCCTCCTTGGAAGACACAAGCCAGCCAATTTCTCTAACCCACTTCATGCAGTTTTTCTTAATAAAAATAATCTCAAAAGGAATAGAAAAAAGAGTTTGTATTCTGGTTTGCAAGAGCTTATTGCTTTCTCTCATCTCTAGTAGATTAGTGACTTCACTGTCTTTTCCTCCGAAGGAAAATGTTTCTGCCTGTTTTCTTCTCCCTGCTTCCCTCCTCCCCTCCCTACTTTTTCCCTCCTTCCCTTTCTTCCTTTATCCTTCTGTTTCTCTCTATTCACTTTCTATTCTCAGGCATTTAGAATCAAACATTCTACTACTACCTCAAACTCCATCTTTCCGAGATCACACAGCTCATCTTCCTGTGTAGCCAGTAAGTTCATTACCGGACACACAACAGGGCGCCTGAGTCATCACCTCACCCACAGACACAAAGCCATTCAACAATACTGAGGGAGAACCTTGCATGTGCCAAAAGCACTCTGTTAAGTAAGACAGAAAAGTGACTAAGACAAGCACGCCAAATGCCCAGATCTTGGTTTCAAATACCCTCTCTAATAAACGGAACCAGGGCTCCTGGGATCCATGGCTGATTCTAGGACTGGGCAAGAAATATACAAGATGAGCCTGGAGCATCTTATAGTGACAGAAAGTAAGAAAGTAAAGATGTGCTGAAAGCATGTCAAGGAGCCATATGAAAGAGCTCCTGATGGCCAAAGCTTTCCATGTGAGCGGCACAGTGACAGAAGTATGCTGGATTATAATCCAAAGTATAAAATAAATGCCCACAAGTCCATACCAATAAGCAAATCATTGGATAAATGAAAAAATAGGGGAGAAGAGATAAATCTCCTGTGCTGGAAAATTCCTAATAATTTATATAGATACTCTGTCTTCGAGGAAGTGGAATGTAACTCCCCGTTCCTTAAATGTGGGCTGTGCATAATGACTTCCTTCCAAAGGGATTCCAGTTAAGGGACAATCTACAAAATTCCTGACCAATGCTCCTCAACACTGTCAAGGTCATCAAAAACAAGGAAAGTCTGAGAAATTGTCATAGCCTACGAAGATCTGACAACTAAACATAACATGGTTATCAGGAATGGGATCCTGAACATTCAGTTAAAAACTAATGAAATCTGAATAAAGAATGGGCTTTAACTAATAAGAATGTATTGATATTGATTCATTAATTGTAATAAATGCGTCCTACTAGTATAAGGTGCTAAGAACAGAGGAAACTGTGTCCAGGTATATGGGAACACTCTGTACAACCCTCTTGATTTTTGGTAAGTCTAATATTGTTCTAAAGTACAAAGTGTATTAAAAGTAAAATAATACTGTAACCATGCAATCATCAATAAACTGTTGCATTTTTTTAAAAGTGACCAAGATACAGTCTCTGCTCTTGAAAGAAGACAGGCACATATGAAAAGAGTGTCAATACAACAGGTAAAACACGATATCAAAGATAGCCTGGGGAACCGGGGGAGTCCAGAGCAACGACTTTTAGTCCCATTATCCAGGGTAGGGTAGGCCCAGAAGGGCACTCTCTGAGTTGTGACTTGACGTTTCCCAGATGCTGAGAGGATTCACTAGTTTTATTTCATCCCACCACTGAAAATCTTCTTAAATTCTCTAACTCTATTACCAAATCCCTCACCCAAATCTTAGTGTTTCATTGTGGCACTAACACCACCTTCTTTTTTCCTGGCTTCCTAGTTTCTCTCTTCCTTAGGACAATGTAGCTAAGTATCTTTTCATGTTCATCATGCTTAATTCTATTGTTCTATAGAGACAGACCTTCCCCCTCCATAAAATGTGAAACATCTCACTGTTAGCTTCAGATCTCTACCACAGAGACCCACCCTACCTGCCGCTCTCATCTTCACCGACACCAACATCCACCCTCCTTTTCATTAACTCAGCCTCACTCCTGCACACGCCCCTCTGCCATGCACACATGCTAAATCCAGGCTCTCCTTCCATCTTTATACTAGCTCTTCCTTCTTTCTCTTTAAAGGTGTAATCCACACTCCCCATAGTGTTAACTCTTTCTCTCTGATTAATCCACCCACTTTTCAAACCTTCCAACACAATTCCAGGCATACCTCTCAAAAACCTAAAGATACTATATTGTAATTATTTGTTTTAAAAACTTTTATGTCCAGATGCTCATACCTGAAACCTGCCCAGCCCCTGCTGATCCCAGCAGAGAAAATTGTCTGTAATGCCTAAGAATGTCCTGGAGTCTATTTGGAAGTACACAAGGTAACATTGACTAAATGCCTTAGTAAGTACAACGTGCAATTAACAAAGATTAATGCCATCTCTTTGGTGTCATAAATAAGCCAGCTATAAATGCCACCAATGTGGAAAACTAATAGTGAGAATTATTTCCTATAAATTGAACAACTTAAAGGAAGAATATTTCATGCCTACTTGAACACCTATAAGCAGTTAAACTGTAAGCTATATAATGGTTTCATGCCTTGGTTCATTCTGCTGACATGCTGATCATTAATTTATTCTGATAGGTGAAGTTACCAGTGTTTATAACTCAGGGATCAATACAGTCCTTCAAGAAAATACAAAATCAGCGTAGACAAAAGAGTCATACATGAATATCCAAGAGCAACTAAACAAAGGTTTTCAGCTTACACATTGGTACGTATTTTATTATGGCAGGTTGTGGCAAATGATCAAGGCATAGATGGAGCCAGACACCCGGGCCAGCTCCTAAAGACAACCATCACGGCCATCATGGGGCAGCCCCGAACGGTCAGGTTGCATGTGTCACGCAGGTGAATGCTTTTCCCACACTGAGTGAGGTACCTCACAGCACAAACAGCACAGGGAGGGTGTTGCAGCCACAGTTATTTTGCTGTGTACCCTAAGCTGTGTTTCGTGGAGTTTTCGTGTTGATCAAAAGCAAAACCTCAAAACTTAAGAGTCAAGGGATTTAAGTCACCATGTCAGGGACACACACACACACACACATACACAGCCTAAGAAAGCTGAAGAAACAGCAAACTGTAAAGGCAGTTCCCCAAATCTAGGGGGTCGTTTTAGACTGGCATCTGATTTAAATCCTGGTAGAATCCTTTAGAGTTGGAATGTGTGTGTGTGCATGTGTGTGTTTGTGCACGTATGCGTGTGCACACGTTTTTTGAAAAAATTAAATAAAAGGAAGAACCTAAAGCCCTGGGTGCATTGTAACAGGAACCTAGACCCTGAACCAGGAAGACCAGAAGCCCTTCACTATGTGGATTGCACTGAGGCAACAGGCACGTTCTGCTTCTGGTGCTCTGGATCAAACAACACTGAGGACGCAGAAGTCTGCAGAGACGACCAAACCACCCGAGGGCCGCCCCCCACGCCCGCATCTGGAGGCAGTGATTCGACCAACTTGCTGTCACAGTTGTCACAGCACTGGACTTACTGCTTTGGATCTGTGCCTGGCCTCCTGCCATCATATCCTTAGTTGGCTGTATAAGAGGTGCTCACCTCCAAACATGGGGAAAGTGTGTATTTTTATGAAGCTAGAATTTTACTATCTGACTCCATAAGGATGAGGAGGTGTTTCCTCAACACAGAAAATCTAGCATATCTCAAATTTGCATCTCCCCAGCATCTAGAGGATTTAACTGACAACACGGTGAAAACGCTTGGTGCTTCTAAAGATAAAGAACTCTTTCCCAGAACTCTGCAAACCCTGGACTTTACCTGTGAGTTCAAGGCAACTGTGACATTTCTTCAACTGGGATATTCACTCCACTGACTCAAGCCAAAGCCATGTTGTACTTTTCCAAGGGGTAGACAAAATTATAGGTATGACTGAAATGCAAACAAGTAAACTAAGGATCCAGAACCTTCATAGTAAGAGGCAGGCCCAGGTGGTGTCCAGGGAATTCACCAGCCCATCAACTCCAGCTGTTCCCTTCCCTCCTCTTTATCATCACAGGAAGAAACCATCAGTCTCACTATTTCCCAGAAATTCAAACCAAGAGCTCTGTCCAGGGAGATAATATCTTCTGAATGTACTGGCAGTCCCATGGAAGATGGGAAAACCAGCCAATGGGGTCAGGCTTAGGGGGAAGAATGGAGTCCTTCAGGCACTGGAGTGCAGAGTGATTCAATATTCTAGCTCGGAGTACCGGCAGCTCCCAACTGACAAACAGGTAGAGCTCCAAAATGTCATTTCTATATTGGTATTTAGAACTCTGAATGTCTCTTCCAATAGAAACAATGTTAATAGGTGGCGGCTTGGTCCCCAGGCTCGTCAAATAGCAGTCTCTATTAGCTAAACAGGCTATTGCAGGCTGGTCTGGGAACCTGACCACAACTTAAAATGTCGTTTCAATGGGAAAACAACATTCCACGGCAGGCAACCAGAGGGAAACTTGGCCACTCAAACCCATGGTCCCTGCAGCTACAGTAAGCTGTCCAGTGAGCTGTGGGAACTCAACACCTAAACTGAGGCCTCTCTACCCAGGCCTGAGATGACTGACCATGAGAACCAGAGCTTTCCCGGCCTCAGGCCCAGTGCCTGCCCCCACCCTCAGCATGAGACCCTTAAAGCTAATGTGGGATATCCTTAAGTCCATAAATCAGGGATTTAAAAACTGGGGATTGATTGGATATTCTAATCCTCGAAGTACCGGATTTCTTTTTGAGACCAGAAGATCTCACCCCACCAACAACCCTAATATAAAATCAGTACACAGGACTGGTTCACAGATCAAGGGTTCGGTGAGCTATTTCCAGAAAGAGTGGCTTCTACATAGAGCAAGGACAAAGGTCAGTTTTGAACTCTATTTGGCGGCTTCAGTCTCATACTTAAGTTACTGGAGAGTTTCAGATCCCTTAGACCCCAATAATTACTATTTCTTTTGCAATGTGAGTTCCTTAAAGATAGAAAGTTCAGATTTATTCTTCCAACCCCAGCACCTAGCACAATACTTGAATGTTAAATGATAAATGAAGATTTAGTGTTTCAAATGCACTTCCAAGCAAGACGACATAAGTTAGAGAGAATTTTGTCAGAGTAGAGAGTATTTAATTTATTGAAAAGGTAAATATGTTTATAAGAAATTAGATAATAGCATAAAGGACCGAAAAAGAAAAAAACTAAGAAATTAATATCATTTCATCTACTTTTTAAATTTTTAAATTATAAATGAAAAAGTAAATACTAACAAAAGTTATCCATAAATGGAATTCATGCAGAATGAGAATAAAATTTTTCCATCTTTCAGGTGCACCATTTAGAAACATTTTATAGCTACAGAAGCTTCAGAGACCTTGTATCTCAAAATCTATTTCATAGGAATCAACATGCCATGGGTCTTTTAAAACATTTCTCTACCAAACTCTTTTATCAAAACAGAGACAACATTGTTGCTAAGAAACAAAAAATATCAAATAAATCACTGATAGAGTTTAGGTTTCTAAAAAGTCAGAGAGGTTAGCTAAAAGCATACAGTTGTGGATGAGATTAACAATTCACAACATTAGGGATCAAGAACTCGAGAAGGTTTTCTTAAACTTTGTAACTGAGGCAAAGTTATAAACATCTATTTCTAAACATTCAGATATCTGGAAAACTTTAAATAAAAATAGTCGAATTTAAATTTGAGGGAATTTGACTAAGTCAGGAATTTAATCCATGTGAAGTCACACTACAGAATAAATACAGTAAATAGCAATTTTCAGAGAGCTTTATTATTTACAAAGTGGTCACATGACTTTCCCCCAAAATCCAATCAAGAAAATATATTGCTGGGCTCATTTTCAGATGAGGAAACTGAAATTTAGAGAAGCGAAGTAATTGTTCAAACACTATACAATGGAAACAAACATGTTATAAATCACCAATTAAAAACCAAAAGAATTTATTAATAAAACATTCCAAGGTTAGTACTAAAAATTTTTAGATTAGATATTAGAAAGATGTTTCCATAAATACCCCAGAAAGAATGTGCCCCGTCACATAAACTAATTTGTGCATAATTTTTTGTTCATTGGTTTTCCTTTCTTAGGTCTTCAAAAAAATTGAGATTAGATCTTACAAGGTATACTGGAAAAGGAAAGCAATGGTAACAGGAATGCATTTTGGGAACACTTCTATAGATTGCTACTTCTGTTTCTGACATAACTTCTGCATGGTGAATAGCCTGTCCTCTTCCCTTTGGTAAAAATATGTCAGCTTTTAACATGTTCCATGTTTGGAGAAGTGGGCGGATGGGTGGGGAGCAATATAAAGATTCAAAATCTGAATACATCAAAACCTGCTCATAGCTTCCATCGGAATATGTTTTGTTCATACACTTGAACATGCCTGTGTCTTGTCTTTTGGAAAGTAAATTCAAGCAAAACCATTAGGTAATGCAGGCAACTATCTGACCCACTTAAGACAATGAACAGCACAAAGGCCAGGGTGACCCAGATGATGTTCTAAAACACCCTCCAGATTCATGTCTCTATGGCTTAATTCAGAGGCTGTGGACACACTGTCCATTACACAGAGAAAGTGGCAACTCTCACTCCACCTGCCAGCACAGCTCTTCCCTGAAATTCAATCCAAAAGATTTCCCTTTCAGCCTGAGTAATGCCAGCAGTGGCCTCTCAACACCTTTTGAGCTCTGGGGAAGGTGTGACAGTATTTGTGTTTCGAGCTGTATAATTAAGCTGACGGCAGCACAAAGCTTCGACCTAGTGACAACCTCTGAGAAGGAGATGATGCTGTCAAAACAGAGTAAAACAGGTCCAACCCATACTCAAAAGCCTTCCAAATCTCTGCAGCAGCTCCCAAACACAAAGCCTCTGTTTTAAAAGCCTGTCAGTTAACCTAGGAGTTTGACATTAGGTAGTAAAAATACATCAGTCCTCAAGGAACAGCATACAGCTTTCACTGACATGAAACTCAGACAGGAGATGCAATTTGCACAATGCACATACATGCATACACATACACACACACACACATGCACACACACTTAGAGTGAAGCTACTGGAGTACCTCTTGTCCCTGCATTCTTTTCCCAGGGGGAGCTGGATATACCAGTATTGCTTAGAATCTCTCATTTGAATCGCTAGAGTTGTACTGGCTCCTATTTCTTAAATTGTAAAAAGCATGCCCCAAGGAAGCAATACTGAAACGTGAGTACCAACATTCACTTCTGAATCCTAAAATATCTTCAAATATCATCTTTCCACCCATAGCACAAAATCTTACCAACCTGTCATAAGGCCCTTGCTTGAAACTCCTACTGCAAAATAAAAATAACTCATTTTGTTCATCCAACTGGACTCTCAGAAAAGATCATGGGATGAGGAGAGAGGAATGGATCCTTGCAGAGCTGTCTTTCCTTGTCTGCACCCAAGTGCCAGGCTCCTTCTGTGTAAATTTTCCATAATTTTATACCTGGTAATAACTAATCCTTAGTATTAGATATTAAATAATTTTCCCAAAACTCTCAAAGTGGTAGATCAGGTTAGACAAGTGTGGGGAAAGTGGACCTGGCAGCATTGCAGATATTGCTGGCTGTGAAGTATGGAGTGTCAGGGCAGAAGTAGGTGTAAAACTTTACAGCATTAATAAATAAATAAGAAATGGCAGAATTCAAATAATCCCATTCTGCTACCCTAATAAATTAATGATCTACACAGTGGCCATCGGTGGTTACTAATATCATAAGAGAGACTAGCAGACATGATAAGCCTCCTAGAGAAAGTACACATACCACTTACAAAGTCTTCTTACCAAAAACTTAGTTCTGAATTGAATCAATTCTCTAGCTCTAAAGAGCAACTCACAACAATACTGGGGACAGAGGAACAGGATAAGCACCACCACCATTGGAACGTAGTCATTACTAGATTGAGAAACTCTACAGCACTGGACTCCAAGTGTGGCCCCAGGACTGGCCAGTGTTGGTCCATAACACTCTATATTACTGGTGAGATAAGGAGCTTAATTAAGCTGGATGTAATCATCTCATTGCTTCCTCTGTTCAGAAAGCCTTGCTGTGAGAAAATATCAGCTGAGCAAAATAGCGTATTTAGCAACAAACTGGATTTACATTCTGATACGTGTTTCTCATCTCATCACAGACTGGTTTTACACAGTTTATGGACTGGTTTTTTAAGCAGTACTGTTCTACAGGACATGAACCAATTTCTTTTTGTTTTTCAGCTTTCTTGCAATATAACTGAGATATGTCACTGTGTAGTTTTAGGTGTACAGCATGTTGATTTGATACATTTATATATTACAAAATGATTACCACTATAGCATTAGCTAACACCTCTACCCCATCACGTAATTACTATTTCTTTTGGTGGTGAGAACATTTAAGATCCACTCTTTCAGCAATATTTTTCAAGTATAGAATACAGTATTATTAGCTATAATCACCATGCTAAACATTAGCTCCCAGAACTTGTTTATATGACAACTAGAAGTTTGTACCCTTTGACCAGTATCTTCCCATTTCCCTAAACCTCCAGTCCCAGGTAACCTACACTCTACTCTAGTTTCTCTGAGTTCAGCTTTTTTAGATTCTACATATAAGTGATTTCATATAGCATGAACCAATTTCCTCAATAAGTAAATTACAAGGGAAAAAAATTTGTATACAAAGGGACAACATATATGTTTTAAAATATTTAAGAGACATAAACCAATTACAAAATATGGGCTTTATTTGGATCCTGACTTGAGAAAACTATTAAAAGATAAATGAAATGTATAACCTAATTAGAGAAATTTAAATACTCACTAGATATTTGATGGTATTAAAAAAATTAATGCAACTTTAAATGCAATCGTGGTATTGTATTAATCCTTCGTAAAGGGTCCTTATCTTTCAGAGATACATACTGAAATTTTCATGACAAACTAAATTATTTTTCTGGTATTTACTTTAAAATAATCTGCGGTGGGGGAAAGAAGATCAAACAAGAATGATCATTCACTGATAATGGCTACACCTGAAGCTTAATTGTATAATTCTCTCTAGTTTTGTATGTACTTGCAATTTTCCATATAAAAAAGTTAAAAAACAATAATTTGTAGCAGCATCTGGCCTAGTTCATTCTGGTAGCCATATTCTCCTACATACATCATGACACCACACTTCGGCTTTCTCTTTTCATTCACTGGAAGAACCCCTTTTATCTGTTACGTTAATCAATATTCTTAAGTGGGATGGGGACCCCCATTTAGAAATAGCAACAGTCTAATTCCCACATGTTTACAAACTTAAATAAGCGGTAAGAACTAATCAAAGCATCTCTATGAATCTCAAGTATGCCGGTACTACATAAGGTTAATGTTCATTAGACAAGGAATCCAAGAATAAATGACTTAACCACACAGGTGCCATTCAGTAAGCATGGGCTGGGCTGGGTTGAGTTGGTCATTACAACTACTTTTTGGCATGGTGCATTTTCAAAAGGTGACCTTATCTTTCCTTATGACCCACGTAAACCCATCAGTGAATAAAAGATGAGTTTGATCAAAAAGGGGTTGATTTGTATTAGGTACATAAAAGGGCTGAATCCTGGCTTTTCTGTTCACAAATGGAAGAATGCTTATAGTCATGGGAAATATGAAATGAAAGAAGGAAGTACTTTAGCACAGAAACCTCTTTGGTCTTCTGACTCCTCAAGGTGTAAGATGTGTGTTCAACAACCTACTGCCAAGGAAGAGCCCAGATACAAATGAGCAGAGGAGTTAGTTCCAAATCTAATTGGACCCTGTTGTCTAGAATTCTGTCATATGTTTGACAATATCTATCTTAAGTCAGAATCACTGACAAAAAGAAAGAAAGAATGGCCTCAATATTCTTGTAAAGTTCCTAAAAGGTTTTTCAAAACTTTAAAAAGAAAACTTTATTTTGTTATTGGAGGTTTCTTTCTTTCCTGGGAAGTTAGTAGAGCAGAAAAAGTACCTAGTATTTGTTTGGTTTTGTGTTTTTGCTTTCTTGTAAACTTTGATTGTATTGTTGGTGGTGCGCCTGAGGAGATGAGAGATATTAGGTAATTTGAAAATTTTAATGACAAATAGAAAAATAACAATTATCTGTTTAAACTGTTTCTTATTTCAAGAATGCTTATTTTTATAGGCTGTGATTGAACATGAAGCAACCAGAACTTCTTAGAATTTATTGCCAGTCAGTTAACCAGGTTGCCATGTAATACTACACAGTATAGGAACACTACCACAGCTTTACCTAAATTAAGATAATGTATGTTTTGTTCCACTTTCCTGGATATTCAATCGTTTAAGATCTCTTGAAAGTCAGCTCTCATTAAAATTGAAATGGGAATCATTAAAAGAAAATGAAAAAAATAAAGATTTTGAATTTCTCAAGAGAAATAGGGCACAAAAGACAAAAACAACAAATAAGAATCCTTTTGTGCCAAGTAAGCATTGCGTTGCTGTGCGGCATGGAGCCAAAGGAAGGGGCTGCTCGGTTGGAAAGTGAAGGCCATGGCTCTTCTCCAAGGAGGCCAACCTGAGTCAGCCTGGCCCCAAATCACATGAGCAAGGCCTGCCCACAGAGTGTCCAGAGAGAACAGTCATGACAGCAGGAACTGAATAAGTCCTGGGTCTATGAGAAAGGGAACTTTTCCGGTTCAGGTGCAGGTCTGCTGTGTTTAACCACCCAGCATCCCTTCTGCTTCTTTGCTAGTAAAACTCTTCTTTCCTCAGATGAGCTCATTCCACATGGCTCAGGCCTGACCAGCCCAAGGGCCCCATTTCTCTGGACACAGTGATGGGCAAGTGAGAGAAGCAGTGCCCCCAAAAGTGTCCATCAGGAAGGAGACAAGGCCTGTTTGCCACATCTGCCAGTAAAAAAATGCACACTTCTTTGGAGGTGTTGAGGGGGATATATTAATAAGGACTCACTTGGTAAGTTATTTCCAAATAAAGGCAACACAACTGAGGGGATAGAGAAACTCAAAAATAAAAATATTATCTGTACCCTGCCTTTAGGTATGATCAGATCTCCACAGAAAGTGAGTTTCCATTAAAATCACATTTTTACAATTTTTGAAGTTCAAGTTTGCTTCCTGTTTCTGAAAATAATCGGTTTCAAGATGAGAAAGTAGAGACTGCGTCTCCAGTTGTAATGATTATCGGACTTTTTGCTTCAGCCATAAAAATCCAGCCTCTCGATATGATCCACCTCCTCATTTTCCTTATCTGTAACAGAATTAGAATCATTCTTGTCACCATAGCTAAATACATCAGGTACTGTACTAAGAACTTCAAATGTATTATCTCATTAAATCTTAGAAGCACTAAGAAAAATGAATACTAGAATCTTGTTTACAAGTGGGGAAACTTGAGGCTCACGCAAGACAAGCCACTAGGTTCCTTCCTAGTAGGTAGTGGAGCCAGGATTGCCCCCAGGCATGTCTATGTCCACATTTCCAAGCCTCCCTGAAAATATGGCCAACGGTTATTAGTGTTCATTGAAAATGACTCCTCAGGCCTTTAAATGATAGTCCCACAAGCAATACCCCTCTACCGCAGCTCCCCACAACCAAGCTCAAAGAGGAAACAGTGTGAGGTAATTATAACGTATACCCCAGCCACCAGCTCTGGGTTTTTATGACTGAGCTGCCAAATCGCTCCTAGCCAACTCTTCAGGAAATGTTCAGACACTTTCTCAGATTCCAGCTAAAACATCAACTATGTGGCCCTAGGGAGTAGAGAGCTCACAGGGTGGTAATGGGATATAAAATTTGCAAAGTTGAGGTCAGTGGCCTCAACTCTGGGGTGTGAAGCAGCAGCAGTACATGAAAGATCAAAAAATATTTGTCGACTTGAAAGTTTGCATATCCAGTCGTTCCTTGCAAAGCACTTGTCCACATCACCTAAGACATTAACCCCATCAGCAAAGGGGGGGGAAAGATATTCCAAATGTAGTTCCATCCAGAATCACTGGAAAGAAGATAATAACATCAACAGGCCTAAGCCAGGGTGTTCATTCTGAGAACTAAGTACGAAGTCCAATTCAAACACAGCTAATGCTCAAAAAATAGTTGACACTTAGGCAGACGTGCTACAAAATTATTGGGGTAGATGACACAGGAGAAAAGACAAGAATTTGAGAAATTTTTTCTTCATTGGCATGCCTCTTACGTGGAATCTAAATGTATAAATGAGTAGTTTGGGTCACTGAGTCAGGCAGGTTATAAGTACCTTAGTTTATAGACCTAGAGTTGCCATGGCCTATCCCAGGCCATTTGACATTCAAATTGTAGTCAGTGAGTGTGTGTGAGTGTATGTGAGTGGTGGTGGGGAGGGGACGGGGCTGTTGCCCTTCAGACTCCCAGACAAGACTCCCACCTCTCTTTTCTCCCTGCTACTCTCATTGACAACTCCTTCTCTCTTTAAAAGCCCCTCCTGCATAACCCCCTAATCTGGAGGCTATCTCTAAAGGTAGCATCGTAAGGCTAAAACTAGTAACCAGCTTCCCATCAGGGATGACCACCGAGACACTGACTGCACTGCCTAGGGCCAAATAAGTGAGAACAAGGGGAATGTCCATGCTGGCATGGCACAGAAGGTTTGCTCATTTGCAGCACAGCTGAGGACTTAAGAGATCCCAGTCACCCTTCCTAGGGCATGAAGACTGAGAGGAGGCCCAGTCTCCTCACCCCAAAACACACTTCCACTTAAATCAGCTTTGCCACCCTGTGTCTCGGCTTCTGCACGTACGAAGTAGAGAAGAAAATAAGTACTTGGAGCACTTTTTAATGAGCTGTCCGTGGGCCTGTTTCAGAATCTATACATTTCTAAAGTCTGTACCTCTGTAAATCTAATTTGTGTTATTTTTGTGAAGAGGGATGGTCTGACTATAGAGAAAGATCTGAGTCATTATTTCATTTGCAAAAAAAGCATTTAAAAATAATAAGTCTTTAAAAGTTATTCATCAAAGGCACCAACCTATTAGGTCTGATTACACACTCTTAAAAATTACCAACAAATAGGTAGAGGAAATGGTAAATAATATACCATAATCAATGAGGAGAGAGGGATGCACCAAACTTTACATAGTGCCACATACCTAGGTTCGTAACAAATGATAGGTGAACCTGCTTTTCAACTGAATTCCTCTAAATGTTTTTTACAGAACTCTTTTCAGGCATCCAAGTGTCTTTCCTGACCTGACTCTCCTCCCAGAGCCCTGGGTTCCCTGAAAAGACTGGTTAAGGCCATAGGTCAACTGGTACCAGTGCTTCCAGGTGAGGAAGTTGTTACTAGTATCTGTCAGAAACCGGCACCTGCTCTGTCCAACCCAGGTCCACTGGCTGACAGGACTCCCTTCCAGAGCTCTCTCTCCACTCTCTCCCCCTGCCTCCCTCAGTGTTTCTCCTTCCCTCCCCTAACAAAAACCTTACTTCTGTTATTCTTTCTGGACATCCAAAGACCTACAGGTAAAAATTTAACACTCCACTTGGAATTTATCTTTCTTAGTGTTTTAACCCTTATGTGATACTCCTGTTATCCCTATTTTGTTTGTAGCTCAGCTTATGAAGTTACTTAGAAGAAGAAATTAATAAGACAATAATGAAGAAAAAGGAAAAGGAGGAGAAAATGGAGATGAGGAAAAAGAAGAGAAAGGGAAAGAGGAAAAGGAGAAGAAACAGGAAAACAAAACAAAATAAAACAAAAAAACCTGTCTCTGGAATGCATTCTCTTTATTAATAGAGATATTACTATATTTCAGTTCAAAACCAGTTAACAGTAGGCATAATGTGTCCATAGGGCCCACATAAATCTGTTCTCCCAACACCAACAGCATAAAATGGTTGTACTATATTTGGACTTAGATGTGTTTTGATACTTATATTTGAATGTAAGTATGACTGATGGTCTAGGAATTCACAACCCTTCAAAACACTGAATCAAATCACTTGTCTAATGGAGCAATTCTCCCACTCTGAGACTGCTTGCCGTCTGGAATACATCTTCGGCTGGGAATGGTGGAGATAGGGAATTTTCCTCTCTCCCTTCTGCTCTGAGGGGGCTGAATAAATAGACTCGGTGATAACTTCAACAAAAAAAGCCACTTGAGAAAGTGGTAAAGTCACAAGAATTTAAAACTGGGGTTTGATATAATAGAGTATTGGATCCACAATCCCAACTCGACTGTATTCCTAATCCAATTTTTATTCTATTATAACGTGGATCCTCCTTTGGTAACAAAAACAATAAAATTCAGTTCACTACACTACCAGCTCTACTGGTAATCACACATCTATTTTTATTTACTAAGTATAATCCCTGGTGCAAAAGGAATGTTTTTGAGGTGAATTACACCAACAGATATACAGAAATGGGGCTATCAATAGAAACTGAAAGAAAAGTCCCATATAGAAGGAAGGCAAAACATACCAAATACCTAAGTTAATAAAGTGATTGTGCATTAAATTTGTCACTGAGTCTCTTAGAAAAGGGTGGAAAGTTAGGAGCTTTATAATTCTTACATTTGGAAAAACAAAATATGCCGATTTATTAGGGACTGTCATCTTATCCTGGGGTTTGTGAGTTCTTTAAATGAGGAACTGTGTGGACAAGCTAAGATCAAGGCCATTAACATTAATCGAACAGAACATGGAGACCCATTGTTCACGCAGCACTTTTCATTCTGGGATCATGGTAGCAAAACACAGTGAAGCATCTTCCATCAGGAACTACATCAGTCAGACTTGATCAAGTTATAATTAAAACATGATTATCCTTCTCAAACGCCCACTGCCTCACTGTGATAGCTAGTCTCCAAAGATGTCCCCCACATCCCTCCCCTCCCTGCAGATACATGCTACTGCTCACACCAGGAGGTAGGGCTCATTAGTCCATGCCTTCGAATTGGGGCAAGGCCAGTGACTTGCATGGAATTCTGGGCCGTGTCATTCCAGGCTGAATTTCAAGAAAGTCTGGTAGTGTCTACTTTTGTGCTCTTGGGATCCTGAACTGCCTTGTGAAAAGTCTGGCTGTGCTGCTAGAGAGTCCATGTGGAGAGGCCATGTGGAGAGAGAGATGATCTGAGACTTTATGGAGGAGAAGCAAGCTCTCCAGCCAACGCTGATAACACAGGAGCCCATTCGAGCCCTTCCAGCCAGCCCTCAGCCATTGAAGTCATTTCTGTGGTCAATTGATGGGGCTAAAGCATGTGACCATGGGTCAGGAGGCTACTGTTTAAGATCCAGCCCCGAGAGACACTTACCCTGAATAGGGCCTAGTCACTGCACTTGGGGCTCATTTCGCTCATTTGAAAAAACACACTCAATGGCTCCATCCCCAGGGGCAGGGCCAGGCAGGAGACTGCACAGAGCTCTAAAACCTGGAAGGTCCCCAGCAGAGCCATACAAGTGGTACTTTACTTCCTTTACTCCCGGCTTCTGTCCAACCATTTATATCAACCACACCAAAGTAAATAGGGCTGAGGGCGCCACTCCACAGAACCAGAAACACACGTGCAGAGGTCATCTTGCCCGTTCCAGCCCCAATAGACACTGTGGAAAGCAGAGACAAGATTCCCACTGTGCCCTGTCCAAATTCCTGGCCTGCAGAATCATAAGAAATAATAAAATTATTGTTGTTTTAAGCCACTAAGTTTAGGGTAATTTGTTACATAGCAATAAGTTAACCAAAACACTCACAAATGAAAATAGCCTGTTTCCTTGCAGTAGAGGGACTAGGAATGATTTTTTTTCTTTAGCTTCTCATTCATTGATGGTGCCATAATGTATTTATGTGTAGCAGGCTTTAATATATATGGGAGTGAGATCAGCATAGGTGCCTCTACCCCCTGCGTCTCACAACCAAGTGGTCAATTATGGCTCATGTTACTGCCGGACCATCACTTGAGCCTCCTCTTCACCCCGACGCTGACATCGCTCAGGCCATGATGCAGTCTCACCCTGACTCCTGTACTAGCCTCCCAAATCTCTCTGCCTTGAGCCTCCAGACTCCAACCATACACCATTCAGCCCTCTGCCAGAGGGGCAAAGAGCCAAAGATCTGACCATGTTCCCACCTTAGAGTCCTTTTATAGCTCACCGTCCTCATCTTTTACAAAAATCCGATAGTAATGTTATGTGTCCTTTCTCTCTCAGCCAATGTCACCATCCACGGACAGGCACGCACGGTGGTACACCGCACAACTCCAGGGCCTCTACTTACACAGGCTACACATGAATTGTGCCCCTCAGACTCTGCCCGACTGTACTCAATGTCTCTCGATCTTAAAAACACTTCATATCTTTTTCACTAATACTTTTCCTTCTTTCTCTCCTGTTACTTCCTCTAAGCTCTAATTGATGTAATTTATCTTACCCAGTCAGTCATTCAATCAAAACTGGTCAATCAAAAATTCTCTATTGAACAGTACCATGTGCCCAGTTCCTAGGGATGCCCGGTGATAAAGAAAACAAACAACACCTCTGCCTTCAAAAAGTTTTCAGTCCTAGGAGATAGTCACTTATTCACCACATAGACCAGAGGCCGGCAAACTTTTTCCTGTGAAGGGTCAAATAGCAAACAACTCAGTTCTGCTGGCCATTCAGTGTGTATCGCAACGACTCTGCCACTGGCTATAGGTGGAAGCAGACATAAAGAATACGTAAACAAATGGGCATGGCTTTGTTTCAATAAAATTTTATTTACAAAAACAGGCAGCTGGTTCCACAGTTTGCCAACCTCTGGCAGACTTTCGCTGTGAAGTCTTTTCAAGTTAATCCCAATCCCTACGATGGTCCCCTAGGGCCTGCGTCTCACTTCAGTCATGTGACTGCATCTGCCTTCAGTAAATGTTCAGTTTTTCCCCATAGGAATGGGAGGAGAAGATTCTGGGGAATGAAGGTGTAAAGAGTATAGGATAAAAAAATTAGCTGACCAGGTATAATATTTATTATAATTGAGAAGCAGTAAAATAAAAAATATGTTGGCTAAGAGCCAACTTATTTTACTACAAAGCCAGCTTTCCCAATTCTCTTACTAGAGTATGTCCCTGGAGGAATTACTGAAACTCTGCATCTCTCAGTTTCCTGTTAAATGAGCATTTAGATATCCTCTTCCTCATAAAGGACTTATTTATCAAATGAACTAATATAAATAAAGTGCAATAGTGAGTGACAAATCAGAGCTTGCTATTCTTTATCATGACTGCTGCAAGTTAATGTAAAAATGTCATTAAATATAATAAGCTTACAGGCAATCATGTTAAAAATGAAGTGCATAGAAAAAATGAAAATGAGACAAACAGAAAAAAATGAAACAATAACTTGTCAGTCATATTGGTAAAAAACTTAAGGTACACACCAATTTCCCCTGAAAGAGAAACATCTCTCACAACTCTGTTCTGAGAGAAATTTCTCACGTAAGACAAGAGAGTAAAAAATTCTGAATGACATAAAAAGGAACATATCCAGCTCAGAAGCATGGGTGATGCAGAAGGAGGGAACCTGTGACAGTCACCTACCGCCCTCAATAAAAGTTCCAAGTACAAAACTAAAGTATAATAGATGTGCCATCCAAAGATCCCGTCAGCTATAGCATTCTCTAATTCTTAGTTTTATTAGAGTCTTTGCAGAAATGCTAGAAAAAGTTTCTTGTTTGACAAAATATTACTATGTTATTAACTATACATGGGATTTGTGAACTAGCATGAAGGAATATTAGGAATTTTAAGTGGAATTTTACCAATGTCTTAGTCCTGCATTCTTGTCCCGTGGAATGAAAAACCAAACCCATAACTAAAATGAATGGAGAAAGAAAACGTAATATTAAGAATTTGTCCTTAAAATTTAACCTTTGCATACCTCAGCTCTCAAAGCATAAAAGGAAGCTAATAAAAGGACCCACCTCATAGAGACGTTGTGAGCATAAAATGAGTTATCATATGCAAAATAATCAGAGCAGTGCCTGTCACTGAAACATCAGCTACCACTGCTACAATTATTATTATTTCTTTTTACTTAATCCCAGACCCCATGCCCTCTGCTGACTCCTGGTTTCTGTAATGCATCCGATTCTCCTACCAAATATTAAGCCCCCCAGGCTACTGGCTGTATGACTCTAGCATTCCACAGAGCTAAATGCAGGCTGGCATTCCATCAAGGCTTCTGAATTAATGAACTCTTTGAAATCACATCTGATGATAAGTTAGGTTAAAACGCCTATGATAGGATTCTTGCCTTTGATGGCTTTACAATCTAATGGGAAAATCAAGCTTAACAAACTTGAAACTTTAAACTCTCATATGCCTGCCACATAACTCTGGCCTGTTATATTACTGATTTCAGCTTTCTTAAAAAATTTCATGGAAAAAAATTCTAAGTGCTTGAATAGGCCCATTTGTTGAGTTAGTTTCTAGAAAAAATGTTCATATAGTTTATTTCTATTTTAAGAAAACATTTAAAATCTTATTTGTACATTGAAAATTAAGGCTAAAATTCAGATTGGTTAGGTTCACTGGTTTATTATAGGAAAATGCAAACAAACTGTGTATGAATACCCTAATAATTTGTTTGGTATTTTGCTTGATTATAGTTATTAGCATAATACTAGAATCTTTTTAAGAATCTGCTACACAAGACAGCAAAGGAATGTTTCAATATCCTTTAAAATTGCAAATAAGCTTGGAGGGATGTCTGTACTTCCATGTCCATCAGCCCTGACCTCATCTCACTGTAGGTATATGTATGTTTTAATTCATGATACCAACAACTTACGCATTTTCATAAACAACCTCTATATCTTAGATGTTACAGAATGAGTCACATAAATAAACATTTTGTTGCCATCTTCTTGTTTAAAATGTAGAATTGCTGCAACCTTCTACTTGGGAATATTTTTTTTTAATGGTGTCGCAATATTTTAGCTTAATCTTTTCAATAAATGCAAGAACAAACTTTACCCCTGCAGGAGCCTTTTTGCCATATTCAGTGACCATATTTAATTATTACCCGTTCTGACTTGAGATGAAGTCTTAAAAGTTCTCTTTGTAAAGTAAAATGGACTTTATAATGTCTACAGAACTTTTTCTGTGTTCCCTGTTAAAGTTCTTTAATAACAGACTTCTGTGTAATTAATCCCTTGGAGTTTGGTATCACATAATCTACCCTGTGTGCAAACTGTTCCGTGTGTATTTTTCTGGTAACAAGACCTCCGGAAAAAAATAAACAAATAAACAAAGGCCAAGAGGAATCACGCACAAGGGGACAAACTATATGAAATACAACTGGTCTTATAAACTTATAAACCAGGAAACAAGGACATAAATTCTCAATCCATCTTATCAGAAATTTGGGAGAAGGGGGTTTCCCTCTAAAGAATTTTTTCCTTTGACAGGAAATTGTTATATCTTCTTATTTGGAAGCTAAAGCAATAAGGCTGTCATAAGTAAATGGTGTATAACTACTGCTATTCAAGTAGAGTTTTTTTTTAATTGGACTGTCTCCCACACTTATTGTCTCATCACGGAAGTTAAGAATTTAGCTGAGAAAAATTCTTGTGAACTGAAAATCAAACAATAAAGCTAGAATTTTATTATTTCTCATAAAGTTATTTCACACACGCTAAGCAATGCCCAGACAAAGGACATTGACTACTTGAAAACATTTTTGAAACTTGTAGAATTCTCATTTCAAAGTAGAGAAAAACACCATTTTTGCAGACTGATTGGGGACCACACTCACTCCATAAAAAATTTAAAAAAAAAGGATTTCCTGTAAAAACAAAAATGGCAATTTAATCTAAGAAAACACAGCAAAAGCTGGGAAGAAACTTGAGGATGCTTAAGTTTCCACTGTGGAACAACTGCTGCTGCCTGTGGGAAGAAGAAGAAGAAGAAAAAAAAAACACCTGCAGTAGGATGGGAGGAGAGGAAGACAAGCTGGGGCCTACACTCCCAGAGAGGGAAACCTAGGTAGGTCTCTAGTCTGTGAAGCAAGGGAGCTGATAGCAATACCAAGAGAAGGACAAGAAGGCAGTATCAGGGGGAGAGACTGGACCAGTCCATGGCAGACACTGAGGAGCTTAAAGCACCTTTTAAATAGAGGAAATATTAGTGAGGTGCTGAAAGCTGCTGCCATCAACTGGGCATCAGGCAGACCAAGGGGCTACAAATCACTTCCACTTCCTAAACTGCATTTCCATCAAAATAGTGAACAGGTTTTAATGGAGTCAGAGAGGTAAGTTTTGAAGCTGGTAATATTTTAACTAGCAAAAAATAGACATTGTAAGCAATAACTGGAAAAAGGTTAACACACAATTGCTTTTCCCAATGATTTTATACAGCAGGGCATGGTTAAAAGACTTATTCATGTGAGACTGTGATAGGAATGTGCAGAAAGAATACATTTTAAATGCTCTTTAAATTTAAAATCAGAATTGGCATTTGTTTAAAATCTGTGGGAATACCTTTGATCCAACTATTTTACTTTTATTAATTTATCCCACTTACAAATTTGCACATGTGCACACACAATTAGAATAATATTGGCAATAGCTAAAAATTTAATATAATCTAATGAGGCATCATTAGGAAACTGTTCCACTCTCATTATGGGATTCTATATGCCAAAAGAATGCATGAGGTAGATCCATATGAGCTTAAAGATGATGGATGCGCTAACGATACGTAAAAGTGATCAAGGTTTCACAACAGTGTGTATGGTATATTCCATGTATTAAAAAGGATATACATGTGTGTATATAACATGCATGGGTATTTATATTATGGATATATTTGTATATTGTATGTGTATATATGTGTCTATATTTCTAGAAAAATACACAAGAAAATGGTCTCTGAGAAGTCAAAGTGAACTACTTTTAATTATATATTTTTGAATTATTATTTACCCCCCCAAATACATATAACAAACCCTACAGATAATACGAGAATATAAAAATTAAAATCTTTATATTATAAAGGTTATTGCATGATATTAACATATAATTTATTATACTGTAAAGGTCAACATAATTTTAACCTTTTTTATATATCTAAAATCTTATAGATAACATGAGAATTAGGAACACTCATAATTACTGTTCTATTAATTCCATGCTTTTAGGAAGGCTTTATGAATAGTTTGCAATTGGTTAATATCTGTGTTAGTCACCAAATATTATGAGGAACACAGAGAGATGTTTCTCTATAACCATTAAAAAAAAAAGTAAAACTGAACAGAAATAAGTGGTGGTATTAAGTAAAAGAATGGACATCCTGTTAAGCAACAATGTAAAGCTTAGTTTCTGTTTTCACACTGAGTTTATGCCTATGGAGGAAATATACTGGTTGGGGATATAGCACACAGAGATGAGACAAATGGCCAGGTCTAATGTCTCCCTGCAAACTTTCATCCACAGAATTAAACCCCCACTCCTCCCTCTATACATAAAGGAGCAATGCCACCAAGATTAGCTATTAAGACCACATATGTGGCAGAAATATATTTTTTAAGGAAAATAGCTAGGCTAAATGAGGTCCTTTTGATGAAGTATGAAAATCAGAGTTCACAGTCTATCTGGTGACCTTGACATGGGCCTGTACACAGGGCAAGAAATGTCTGGTGCCTGATTAGTATCAGGCTTAACATAAGCAAATTTCCTTTCCAGCACTGTGAGAATATCGGATTTATTTTCCAAAAGGCCAAGATGGAACTAAATGTAAGCATAACTATTTCCTGGGGTCAGAAAACCATACATATTTTACCACGGCCTAAGTGCCCGGCTTTGGCAACCATCTTGTCCCTGGTCTAGACAGGACTCAAAAACTGGTCCTTTCTCTACCCATACCTGGGCCATACAAACACAAATTTCACTATATATATATATATATATATATATATACTCAAAACAATCCAAAACAAAAAAGCATAAGTGAAATATTCAGCCACATATCCTCACGGACACCATCACTTGATCACTCAGGGCCTGACTACAGAACTACTCAAAAATGGGCAACAATGAAAATCATAAGAATTTTATAGGAAACCTCTGTATATTTACTGTTCGCGTTCATTTAACAGGCTCTTCCAAGGAGATAAAATGGGTCATTTACAGTCCATACTGCTGCTTCTATGGAAGCTTGACTTTAAACGATCTCAGAAAGAGAGACTTCTCTTTCAGTCTGAACTGTTTCAAGGGAGGTGTATCCCCACACTTCCTCAATTCAAGAAACTGACGATCTTCATACAGTCCAACCTGCCTAACTTAAACATGTCCTGCTGAAACACCTTCTATAATAGGGGCATAGGAAGCTGGTGAAATGTTCAGCTGCGTGTAAATAACACATACACCACTAGCTAAAACACCGAAGGTCGGCCACAGCAGCATTACTGCCCCCACGAAATGAAGAGCTCCTCACAACCCAAAAACAAGTTCTCAGAAGCACTTGTCCTGCTGTTTCCAGCGTAGACATCTGAAAGTATCACCCAAAAACTCAGTCCCTACTATTAATAAGCATAATTTAGAGGAGTGGCAACCACTGACTGTGTGTCTTCGACTGTCAGGGAAATCCCTTCCTTGCCTTGCTCCCTGACAAAAGAGCGCGTCCGCAAAGATGCCCGCAAGGCTAGCACTTTCCCTAAACACGACCGGAATCGGTCTGAAGCGAAGGAATGGGTTTCTCTTCTCTCAGTCGCAGCTCCTCCCCTTCTTCCTCAAACCTTTCTTGCCTCCCAAAATCTGCCTCGACAATGGCCCAAGATTCCTTTTAACCAGCACCTCTCCTCTGGGGCAGAAATCCTTAAAGAACAGGAGGGAAGTAGTTTAGCCTCGAACGCGAGGAGGACTAGGTAGCCCTTGCACCTTTAAGGTGCCCCCGGGAGGTCTTGTCAAGGATCCTCTATTGTCGAGAATCTGGATCTTATACTCGGGAGAAGAGGGAGGGGAGACCCACACCAAAGGAGCTGGGCCGTTCCATTACCCTTTAAGCGCGTCGTGTCCTCCGCCGCCTCTTCTCTTGGCCCGACTGGCTCTGGTTTCCTTCACGTTCCCAGCCTCCAAGTTGGCGTCCGCCCCATGGCTCGTGTAGGACGCTAAGAGCACGGTAAATCCCAGGACCACCTCCAGCAGCCCCCCTGGCCGCATGATGCCCCGCGGCCGCCGGCTTCCGCCGCCTCTCACCGCGCCCCGAGCTCGGTCCGCGGCCGCCGCTGCGCCCTGAAGCGCGCCGCGCCGCCGGGGTCCCGCTCTCCCGCCGCCCGTCCCCCGGGCCGGGCTCCTCCCGCCTTCTCCAGGCGCGGCTCCCACTTCAGGCGTCCCCTGCCAGCTGCAAGAGACAAATCGCCGAGGCGGGAGAGGCACTCAGGACACCGGGATGCTGAAGCCTCGGGGTCCCCATCCCAAGCCCAAGCCGCGTGCCGCCTGCGCGTGGCGCAGTTACTTTGGGTAAGTGAAGACCGTTGGGTCCACAGCTGGCTGAAAAGCACAGGGCCCGGCAGCAGCGGCTCCTGCCAACCCCTCGGCCTCCCGGACGCCTCCTGAAAAGCGCCGCGCAAAGTACCCATGTCCCGAACGCTCCTAAACCCCGCGGCGAGTTCGCTGGGTTTATTTTTTTAATGGCACGAATTGCGCGCGACGCGCTCGAAACGCCCCGGCTCCCCAGCCTGTCCTCTCCGCCAAGCCGCGGGGCTGGAAGCCCGCCGCGCAGTCCCCGGCCGGTTCCGGGCGCTGCCACCACCCCCGGAGCATCTGACGCGGAGCCCCGGCACCGGGAGCCCCGGGCCAGGAAGCTGTCAGGCAGGGGAGGGCCAGCGCCAGCTGCGGACGTTCCGGGACAGCCCCTCACCCCGTCCCTGTCCCTGCCCTCAGCGCGGCGCAAACGCAAAGCCTCCGTGGCTGGAGCTCCAGCGCCGGTGGCCGCCCGACCCCTGTCGGACCCCGGCTGCACCCACTAGAGAAGCGGCGGCTCCGGCTCCCGAGGCGGCGGCGGCTGCTCCCCGGTCCTGGCCGCGGCAGCCGCTGCCCCGCTCCGCCCGCAGCCGTCCCAGCTGCGGCCGCCGGTCCGCCCGTGGCACCCACAGTCTCTGCCGCGGCTCCCGCGGCCCCCTCCTTTCCCCACCTCTTCAAGTATCGTCTGCGCAGAGGTTTCTCGCGAGAGAAATACTTTTTTTAAAAAAAAGAAAGAAAAAGAAAATGACACCCCCTCCTACATCCCCCTCATCAGCACCCCACCCCTCGGCCCCCCATCATCTCCCTTTCCACTCCCCTTTGCCAGCCACCGCCTCGGCGCGGGGCCTCCTCGCTCGCAGGAGCGGCGCAGTGGGAGGAGGCAGGGATGATCGGGTCCTGCCCGGCCTGGGATTTCTCGTTTTGGGGTGAGGAGTCCAGGGACTGGGAAGAGGTGGAGTAGCGGTTTCGCCCGCTCTGCGGCTTGGAGGTCTCGACCCGAGATGAGCCTCCCGGGGATCTGGGAAGCCCGGCAGGCGCGGAAAGCTGTGCCACCTGCACCGAGAACGCAGAACGCGCGCTGGCACTGCGGCCCCGGAGGCCCCAGCGGCCCCGGCTCGAGAGGAGCGCGTCCTAGCTGCCCGCGCCTCCTCGGCGCCGCCTCAGGGCGCTTCTCTGGCCCGGCTCGGAGCGGAGGCCGGAGGCCGGGGGCTGGGTCAGGACGCCTCGCGGGCTGCAGCCGCGGCCCGGGTTGAAGTGCGGGCGCGGGAGGGCTGACGCCTGCCACTCACCGCCCGGCATTCGAGAGCCCACTCGAGGCGCAGTTCTTCTGAGGTTCGGTTCAGGCCACCCAGGCTGAATCCAGATGCTCGAAGAGTCTGAGTGGGATTCCGACCAAAAGGCCTGTGAACGTTGGAGCCTGGGATTTGGGATGCGGGCAGTGAAGGGATGGTACTCTTCCCCAACCCACAGCTAAGAGTGGGCTGCTCCTAGACGACCCTACGCACACACACACACACACACACACACACACACACACACACACACACACACACACACACACACACACACACACACACACGGCTGCCTCTCCAGGACCAGCAAGGCACAGTGACTTCAGAGAATAAAGTCTTTATGGCATCCTTATCTGGATAAGGCAGGCGTTGCCTGCACCCTGCAATGGTTTAGGGGGGCAGGAAATAGCACCCTGGGCCCTGGCCGCTGGATCTGGAGACTCCCAGAAAATCCCCACAGAGCAACCACCAGCTATCAAGCCAGAAATAAGATAAGAGCTCAGCACAAACAGGAATCCTGTTGAAGGGGTTTTCCTTGTTTGCAATTGTTTGTGGCCTGATAATACGGTATAGGGACCTGTGCAAGTTATCTAACTTCTTTCCCATTGCAAGACGGGAGCAGTAATGTTGACTACACAGGGTTACATGGTAATGATGACCTGCTGAACTTCTGTGATACCTGTGCTTAAATCTGAAAACAGTGAAACTGTCAAAAATATGAACCCATTTAAACCCATAGTCCCATAAGTAAGTGGTCTAGCTTGAAGTCTCACCTGCAAAACTTCTCTTAGCAGATGCATGCCTTGGAGCTTTCCATCACACACCTTCCCTTGAGTAAAGGAGATCACTCATGCAAGATGTATTTACTGAGCAGCAAATATGTATAAGTTGGTGCATGATTAAAGCAGGCTCCTTGGTGAGCAAGGCAGAAATAGTTCTTCCCTCACACAGCTGATAGGCTAACAGGGAATGGCAAACTTGAAACCATGACCCAATTGTTAAATGCCAAAGAGAAGTACTGCGTGCTTGCTTGGAGAATATGTAAGGGTGGTACTTGACCTAAGTTGGGAATCGATCCAGAGGAAGTGATTTCACTTATGTCCAAACACATGCCTGGATTCTACTTAGGGTACTGGTTTCCACCCCTAGCTATACAGAATTACCTGGGAGCTTAAAAGAAATCTGACACTAAGACCAAACCCTCAGAGGTCCTGACTTAAATAGTTTGGAGGAGAGACTTGCTGTGGCCTGTTTTGAAAGCTCCCCAGGTGGGCAGAGGTAAGGGGGTCATTCAGATTGGGAAAAGCGCCTAAGCAGAGGCACCATGTCTCAGGAGAAGCCGGGCTGTTAGAGACCCAGGAAGGCTTTGTCCTCCACACCAGTTTTCTGGACTGTTCTGTACCCTCTGGGGAACCCGGAAACGCTGCCTGCTTTCCCTATATTCTAGCAGCATGTGAGACCCTCTGTACTCTCTCTTAGAATCTTCCACTCAGTGGTGACACATTGGGCAGCAGCAACTGAACACAGGGCTTTTTTGAGACTTTTGCTCACAAAGGAAAGAGCAGCCCTTGGTGCCCTGCAAGTCCCCTTCTAGCACTTCTGAACATTTCTCTTCCTCCTAATGCAATGCTTGACTGCCTTCAAGGTTTTCACATTCAAGGAAGAAATTTTAATTAAATGGCTTGATTCTGGCCTTTGCCCCCTTTGCTTTTTCCTCCTCTTTTTTTCTTTAGTCCCTTCCTGCAATAGAGAAAAGACTTTCTACTCCCTCTTCATACTGTGGGGAGCTCTAGGCCACATACTCCACTCTTTGGTCAGTAAGTCTCACGGCTTAGCCGCAGTTTAAGGGATGGAGGGGGGACCTGATTGCTGAAAGGGAAATGCACTTTCAAATATGTAAGAAATATTCCCATTATCTAGGCCATCAACATATATGAAAACTGTGTGCCTACCTGTAAACAATATTCAGTAACAAATTTAAAAAATCCATGTCTTTGCAATAAGATTTTCTTGATGCCAGATGATCCATAAGCATCAAGAGCATCTCTTTAAACTTACCACAGTTTATAACACTATCAGATAAGTCCACGAGCTAGAATTCCCTTGTTCCTCCTCTTCATTTCAAAGAATTGTACCCATCCTAAGAGAATCTGCTTCAGATTTCTCCTCGCTCATGAGTTTTGCTCATGCTGTCTCTCTCTTGTTCACACTTCATTGCACATATTAACTGAATCATTCATTTCATAATGTATTGATTTTAATACATGATTATAGTATGCCTACTATGTGCCAAGCCCTATGTTAGGCACTGACAATTAGGATTTCATCATACATGGCAAACTGTATTTTTTTTCTATAGTCATAGTAAAATTATTCTCCCTCGCTGGATTATGGATTCTTATGGATTATGGATCCTTAAGGACAAGGTTGCATTCCTTGTTCAAGGAAACTTGTACAGTGACCTGAAAACTCTTAACAAAGGATAACTAGTCTGTTGTCTGTTGCTTAATCAGTTGGAATCTTCCAGCATTTTAGCTACAAGGTTACTCTCAATTACTCTTTATCCCCTGAATAAATATCTGTATCAGCAAAGGTTCTCTGTCTACAGGCAAAAAAACTAACTCTACAAAATTTAAGCAAAAAAAAATGCTTAAAGCATTATCAGGTTATGAGATGACATTGGGATAAAGTGGGACTAGTGTAGTTCTGGGTAGAGGGAGCAGAAACAAATGGAGAACTCCTTCAGGGTGACACTATTAGCTGAATAGATATTAGCCATTCCGGTCCTTCTGCCACCCCATCAGGGCTCAGACCCAAAGGCTAGGGTCCAGCTGACCTGCCTAACTTAAGGAAACTGCCCACAGTCCTGGCCAGGGGATGACGGAGCATCCTGATGGATGGTCCTGACAAGAATGCATGCCTTGCAAAGGATGCCCCAAACACTATCACCAAAAATTGGAGGCATGAATGCTTGTCAGACACACACAAAAGATGTCCAGATGTCCCTTACATCACCTCAAGAACTTAGAAGGATACTTAGAATCCTTGTAGACAAAACATTCCCAAGACTTCAGAAGCATACTCTAAAATCAAATTGTAGGTCTTTCATTGCAAACTAAAGCATTACTTCATGAAGTTAGTTAACTAGATTCTCATATAGCCCCAAGTTCCTCCATTGATGGTGGCAAATAGATTGTTCATAATACAGCCAGTTGTCTCATCGAAAACTAGTTTTGACTCTTAGCAAGTATTACAGAATTTTTCAGTGACAAAAATATAATGTGTATATGAAACCATACCTACTTATATCAGAAAACAATACCTTCACATATAATCTCATTTAATCCTCACCATGACCTTATGGTATAATGAAAAATATGGCCATAATATATATTTTTAATAGTTATTTTTTTCTTTATTAACAGCAAGAACTTCTTTACCTTGCTAAAAAAAAAAGGTTATTAATCATAATGTTCTAGTTGCTTAATCTTGTTAATGATGATGGCTTTATACTGGCTGTAGCTAATATTGAAACGTACCCTACATTAGCTGAGATTCCATTTTGATGCTGGTTGGATGTTAATCCACATTTCAGTTAGTCTTCTGGATAATTTTTTGTTTAATTTTCTACTTCCTAGCTGTTTTTTTTCAATTAAGATATCATTGATATATAATCTTATGAAGGTTTCACATAAGCAACATTGTGGTTTCAACATTCACCTATATTACCAAGTCCTCCCCCCATACCTCATTGCAGTCACTGTCCATCAGCGTAGTAAGATGCTAAAGAGTCATTACTTGACTTTTCCGTGCTGTACTGCCTTCACCCATGACCTAGCTATATTGTGTGTGCTAATTATAATGCCCTTTAATCTCCTTCTCCCTCCCTCCCCACCTACCTTCCCCAATCCTTTCCCTTTCATAACCGATAGTCCCTTGGAGTCTGTGAATCTGCTGCTGTTTTGTTCCTTCAGTTTTGCTTTGTTGTTATACTCCACAAATGAGTAAAATCATTTGGTACTTGTCTTTCTCTGCCTGGCTTATTTCACTGAGCATAATACCCTCTAGCTCCATCCATGTTGTTGCAAATGGTTGGATTTGTTTTCTTTTTATGGCTAAATAATATTCCATTGTGTATATGTACCACCTCTTCTTTATCTGTTCATCTACTGAAGGACACTTAGGTGGCTTCCCTATATTGGCTATCGTAAATAGTGCTGCAATAAACATAGAGGTGCCTATGTTTGAATCTGTGATCTTGTTTTCTTAGGGTAAATTCCTAGGAGTGGAATTACTGGTTCAAATGGTATTTCTATTTTTAGTTTTTTGAGGGACCTCCATATTGCTTTCCACAATGGTTGAACTAGCTTACATTCCTACCAGCAGTGTAGGAGGGTTCCCCTTTCTCCACATCCTTGCCAGCACTTGTTGTTCCCTGTCTTTTGGATGTTGGCATCCTAAATGGTGTGAAGTGATATCTCATTGCGGTTTTAATCTGCATTTCCCTGATGATTAGCGATGTGGAGCATCTTTTCATGTGCCTGTTGGCCATCTGAATTTTTTCTTTGGAGTGTGTTCACACTCCAAAAATGAAGTGTCTGTTCAGATCCTCAGACCCATTATTTAATCAGGTTATTTGTCTTTTGAGTGTTGAGGCATGTGAGTTCTTTATATATTTTGGATGTTAACCCCTTGTCAGATATGTTGTTTACGAACATATTCCCCCATACTGTAGGATGCCTTTTTGTTCGGCTGATGGTGTCCTTTGCTGTTCAGAAGCTTTTTAGTTTGATGTATGGCCACAATATTTCCCATCATCTTCCATAAAGAAGTAAAATCTGTTTCTTAACCCTTTTAATCTGAGCTGGTCTTGTGACTTTCTGTGACCAAGAGAAATAGGATAGAAGGGGCACTGTGTGGCTTTCAAAGCTAGGCCTTAGAAGACCTGGCAGCTTCCTCCTCCAACCCCTGTTGGCTGAAGATGTAGCCCTGAGTTGTAGATGTAGCCCTGAGCTGGCCATGCCTTGAAGACATCTAGAATGAAAAATTATGTCTCAGCTAAGTTGATCCTCTCACCAAGCCACCAACTAAATGCAGCCACATGTGTGAGTCCAGCAGCTCAGCAGAATAATTGCCCAGTGAACACACAGAATAAATATATCATTATTGTTTTAAACCACTTAATTATTAGGGTGATCTATTTTTCAGGAATAGATAACTAATACCCACTTGAGGGAAAATACGTCTGTCACAATTTTACACATGAATAAACTCGTACTCAGAAAAGTCAAGAAACTTGCTCAAATTCATAAAACTAGTACTAGAGGCGGGGCTGGATTCAAAACCACGCTCTTAACAAGTCAAGTGCACTTCCATTGCATCACCATTAAGCCATCCATCTGTCACAAAAATCTCAGTCAAGATCTAGGGTTGGTATAGACTGGAGCCACTCTCAGTATTTAAAACAATTCTCTAGTGTGTTCTAGGAAACTAAGCTTTCATCTTCTGAGCGTCACTGCAAGCTGAAACTACATTGCCTCCTATTTGAGAGCTGCCTTTATTTCATGCTGCAGTCGCTAAGATCTCCCCAGGAAACGAAGGGTTCAAAACAGCTGTTGTAGTCAACTTCTCTGCCTCTCTGCTTCCGTTTCTAGTTCCCAGTCACATCCCATCACATAAAACAATTCCTTGTACATCACAGGTGTCCAAAGGGTACTTGTTGAATGTCAAGATGAATGAACGAACTTCCTTTCAAGGTGGCGTATGATGGCAACGTGAAAACCTCCTCCCATTCTTCCTTACCACTCCGTGTATTATGGAAAGGCCTAAATTGCCCCAGCCACGGCCAAGCCCTGGTACATCGTGCTGCCTGGGTGTGCTTGCATTATTCCATCACTTCCTCTTGGGAGGTGATACGAATCAATGGGTCTTCACTTTGAAGAAGAACTGAACGTAGAATTAAGTTGCCTGCTTGCTAGTGGAATGCCTCTATGAAAGTCTCGTTCTTTTTTTAACTGCCGCTGTTGGTTAGTTCACATACTCATTTAACTCATTTTAACTGTAAGCCAGGCACTCTGTAAGCCAGACACTGTGCCAGAGGCTGAGGTTTCGACTGTGTGAAGGAGGGACCATTCCTGCCTGTAGAATCAGGTCTAAGTCATTGGAAGGGAGCCACACAACACCTGCCATTTATTAAGCCTTGATCGCGCAGGTGCTGTGTTAAGGGGGAGGTTAGTAATTTTCTTTCCATTTTACAGTTTTAGAGAGTTTAACATGATATAATAGGAAGAGCAGTTTAAAATGATATAATAGCTATTTCTTTTAGGGAAGAGTTGTGCATGTTTGCATCTAGTTTTATACTCAGAACCCTAAGAAATTCCCACTTCAGTGTGAAATTCAGGTTTTGTGAGGTGGAAAGGTGAAAAAGAGAAAAATAAAACAGGTAAAAATGTATACATGCTAGAGAAGGAATAAGAATTTTTTTTAGTTTTAATCTTCAGAAGTTTTGTTTGTAAGAATATGTTGTAGAACTCAGAGAAGACAAGTAGTGATTCTGTAGCATCTCGCTACACTGATGGACAGTGACTGTAATGGGGTTGGTGGGGGGGACCTGATGAAGGGGTATTTTAATAACCATAATATTGCACATGTAATTGTCGATTAATGATACAAAAATAAATTATACTAAAAAAAAAGAATATGTTGTAAAAATACGTTAGCTAAAGAAGTTTTCTTAAAAAAGAATTTTGCCATATCCTACCACCCTAACACACCTTTAATTGTTCTGTTCTCATCTTTCTCCGTATGGTACATTTTATGTAGTCTAATCAAGGTGTGTATATGGTTTGTGTTCTACCAAAGAGGGAAGAGAATTTGTTTGGCGTTGTGGTGTTTTAACCTTTGCATTTTTCAGATAGGGCCCCTGGGTGAGGTTTGCCTAGCTGTATTTCTGGCAGAAAGCACGTACAACTGTTAAATTATGTTATTGAAATAACTCTCATTACCTCAATCCCCCAAAGCAAACAGCTTTGGTTTCTCCACCCTAAACAAAAGCTCTGGTTCCCAGACTTCTTCACATTTGCCATGAGCCATGTGATCCACCCTGGTATTCCCTGTCATTTGTCCTACCAGACATAACAGATACCAGCCCCAACAGCGGAGGAGAACGAAGAAAAAGTCTGAACCGCAGGAAAGGACATAACATTGTAGCCATCACAAATTAAAAACACATTGTCTCTCAGCTCCATTCAACAGTATTTAGCAAACACTGAAGCCACTGGGAGATGTCAGTACTGTGTCCTCCCCAAAGGGTTACCCTCTCTCAGGAAAAAAGAAAGCAACTGCCTGTAGCAGGGGTCAGCAAACTTTCTCTAAAGTGACAGATACTAAGTATTTTAAGCTTTGTGGGCCAAGAAGAAAAAAAATACAAATTTTCACAAGTGTTTTATTGATAATTATAGAACTTTATCTACAGACGTTGAACTTCGATTTCATATATTTTTCATGTGTAACAAAATATGATTCTTCTTTGGAGTTTTTTTCAACAGTTGAAAAATGCAATAACCATTCTTAGCCTGCAGGCTGTATAAAAATAGGCAGGGGGCTCAGATTCACCCCACAGGCTGTAGTTGCCTAACCACTTCTGAATAAGAAAAGTAGCACAGAAGATGGAGATTAGTCTCCACAATGGATGGCACCAAGACAGGAGTCCAGAGAGGAGGGAAGTGGGGTGGGGTGGGGCAGAATGGTGTTGTCCAGTCAATAAGACTTAGTGGAAGAGATGGGATTTGGCAGAACCTTGAAGGGAGGGTAGGATTTGGCTGCATAACAGTCTGGGGAGAACATCCAGGTGGAAGCAATGAGCATGAGGCAAAGGCACAGAGGGAGGAAAGGTCATGGGCCAAAGGAGACATATGAGGTATTTCCCTATCCTTCCCTGTGACACACTCCTAGCTCCCAAGGCTTCTCCGACACGCCCTGGGCTGGGTGTTTACGGAGGGGAGGGGTACTGTGGGCCTAAGGGAGTAGGTCTTCAAATGAGTATGATTAATCATATTCTATGAATATTTATAATACTCGTCACCCAAAACTTCCTGGAAATGGTGAAATCCATTGGATCTGTAGTTTAAAGCTGATGGAGGGTGAACTAGACTTTATTTTTATTTTTCTTAACCAGGAGACTTTCTGGGTTTCAATTAGTGGCGTATTTTAAGGAATTTTTGTGGAGAACAAGCTTTTCCAGGATCTTAATAATATTCTACTCATATTAGGAAATGCCACATGCCCTAACCCAAATTTTCATGGTCGGTCTGTGACCCTGAGTTAGGTGTAATAAGTGGCTTTGGTAAGTGACATTTATCTTTTTCTACACATTTTTGTTTTTATTTTCAATCTGAATTTTCTCTAAGAAGTTAGTGATTAGTGGATATCTTTAAAAATGTTCTTCCTGGCTGACTTTACCTAGTCCCATGATTTTACCTCCTGCTCATAAAATGCTACAAACTCCCAAATCTGTATCTCCAGCCCCAGATATCTCCCAAGAGCTTCGAATTCACACGTCCAAGTTCCTGCTGGGTGTCTCCACCTAGGCCTCCCCCAAGCCTGGTTGGCAGCCTCCAAGAGGGCCCCCAGGGATGGCCACCTCCAGTCACTTACACCCATGGATAACCCCCCACCTGAGTGTGGGCTAGACTAGTTACTTCTAGCAGATAGAGTGTGCCGGAGGTGATGGGATGTCACTTCTGATATTAAGATACGAAAAGACTCTGGATTCCATCTTGCTTGCCCTTTCTTGCTCTCCTTCTCTCTCACATTGCTGGAAGCCAATTACCATGTTCTGACCTGCCCCATGGAGAGGCCCCATGCAAGCAGCTGAGGAAGCCCGACAGCCAGTGAGGACCTAAGGCCCTCGGTCCAACAGCCCTGGATGAACTCAAGTCTTCTAACAGTCACATGAGTAAACTCGGAAGTCAGCAGAGACCACAACCCCAGCCAACACCTTGACAGCAGCTACAAGAGACGTGGGGTCCAAGGCACTTAGCTAAGCAGCGCCCATAGTGACCCACAGAAACTGAGATAATAAAGGTGTGGTGCTTGAAGTCACTAAATTTTGAGGTAATTTGTTCCACAGAAATAGATAACTACTATATCAGCAAACTCTCTCAACCTATTCCTTCCTCTAAATTCTCTATTTTTTATTGCCAGGACCACCATGCATCCACTCATCTATGCTGACAATGGGTTTCTTAGAGGTCCTTCCTTTGTGTTTCTTACATCTACAAAAACCCAAATGAGTTTGTATTTTTCAATCACAATTGACATGACTTAGTAAGTTTGAAATTTGCTCCCTGTGAGATCCATCTGGAAGTCAAGCCATTTGTGTGACATAATATGCTACAGCTACAGCTTGAACTTTCTCGACTTCAGCATGATTCTGCTAGCAACAATATTAATGACATCATACTGGATATCTTTCCACAGATAATAAACCCCTGGGAAGTGTCTAGAGTGACAGAATAGGAGGAGGGAGAGTCTGGGAAACTAGAAAACCACTCCTGTAGCTTGAAAATCAACCATATAAATAAGGATGAAATGAGCATGGGATTAGAAGACAGAAGACATAGGCCTAGTCTGGGTTTTGCCACTAATGTGCTGTGTTCTTGACAAGTCACCTTACTTGCAAGGGCCTCGGTTTCTTATTCAAGAACATGAGGGGGTTAAATTTCAGTGGAAAGGAGTCATGGGTGGGTTGCTTCAGGATGAACTAAGGAGCTTGTTAAACATCAGATTCCTCTCCCTAACTCCCATGCCATCCTGATTCAGGAGGACTGAGATGTGGCCTAGGAATCCATATTTCTAAAGTGACCAGCTCCCTGAAGTATATCCAGGTATGGAAATCCTGAACTAGATCCTCTTAAAGGATATTTACAACTCAAATGCTATAATTGCCAAGCAGTTTCTATCATATGCTAATTCTTCTTTGCATGTACATTAAAAAAGATACAAAAATGAAAATGTTGAGGGATGATTTTGTGTGTGTACATGTATGTGTAAAGGGAATCTGAGCATAATTTCCAGTGTGTGTGTTGTGGTCATAGGGTTTCCCCAAAATACAAGGTAGATTTCCCCACAATACAATTCCCTAACAGCAGCAGGGTGTCCTACAATTTAACTCAGTTCTGACACTATCTACCTGGAGATAACACCAGAACCCACAAAGACTGCTTTCTACTTCAAATGCTAATCACATGCCCAGGTTGTCATTTGCACTTCTGACCACCAACTACAGACTGGAGGTGCCAACAATCCCCTCCTACAAGGCTGCCTCCCACCTGCAGATGCCAATCCGAAGTCCAGGTTGTCACCTGTGCTTCTGACCAAATGGCTATAAATCAGAGGATGCCATGAACCCTTCCTTGGGTTCAATTAATTTTTAAGAGTGGTTCACAGAACTCAAAGACATATTTTACTTACCAGATCACTGGTTATTATAAAAGGATCTAATTCTGGAACAGCCAGATGGAAGAGATGCATAAGGCAAGGTATGGGAAAAGGGTGTGTAGTTCCATGCCCTCTCCAAGCATCCCTCTCTCCCCAGATCTAAACATGTTCACCAATCTGGAAACTCTCCAAATTCCCTCCTTTTAGGCACTTTCAGAGGCTTCATTATATAAGTACACTTGATTAACTCATTGGCCATTGCTGATTAACTCAAACTTCATCCTTACTCCCCTCCCTAAAAATCAGGGGGAGAGACTGAAAGTTCCACCGCTCTATTTGTGGTTGGTTCCCCTGGCAACCAGTCCCCATCCTTAGGTGTTTCCCAAAAGCCACCCTATTAATATAAACCCAGTGATGGTGAAAAAGAGCTTGTTAGGAATAGCAAGACACTCATTTCACCTTTATGGCTCTGAGGACAATAGGCAAAATATTATAACAAAAGATGCTCCCCTTTCTCTTATAGCTCAGGAAATCCCAAGGGTTTGGGGAGCAGGGAGCCAGAAACTGTGGCCAAAACCAAATATATATGAGAAATATATTTTGGTTACCAGAATGACCAAATATATATTTCTTATAAATCAGGATATCTCATTACGGTGGGTTTTATTTTTTTCCATTTTATCTTCTTCCTAAACCCTAATGGATCTCTTTGCATAATCACTGGCATGTATGCACCTCAAAGGTGTTGAGAACAATGGCCCAAAATATGCCACTTTGGCATGTGGACTATTTCAAGCTGAAGGCAGTCAAGACTCTGCAGGCTCAAGAGAAAAGTGTGCCACTGCCTTAACTACCTAGAAAAATCTAAATTAGAGATCTTTCCCAGAATAAGAGTTATTACCAGAGATAAGTTTTACCTGAGAGACCCATCTGTGTGGCAGGGCAAATCTCTAATTACCAAACATCTGCTCTGCTTATTGCCCTGTGACCGCCATCCTCCCTGCAAACCCCCATATCATTCCTTAGCTCAGGATGGTGCACATACCTCATTTTACCTTTCTGTCTTTGAACCTCTCACGTATTTATGGTGCAGCTCCAAGAGTAAGGGGGTTCCCCACCCAGGACAAGTTCCCTCTGAATCTGGTGGAACCGAAGGAGGACAAGGGGAAGGATGGGTTGGGAGAAAGGGTTTTACTGCTCACAGCTCAGTCTCTCACTCAGTCCCTGCTCCCACGGTGCATGCTCTCTTCCCCTGCCTGCCCCTTCGGGGAGGAACTCCGTGGATGGGTCCCTGGTGACTGGTGAGAAGATGGTGAGTTTGACTCGTTATGTGTGCCAATTCTGAAGACAGCTCAGTGGAGGTAGAGTCGCCAGTAGGCAAAAGAGAGGCAGAGGGCTGTTTTGAAGAGACTTGGAATTTAGATTGGTAAGTATTTGTAAGAAATTATATTTACCAGCTAATTAAAATTGCATTTTCCTGTAGTTTAGAATTATGATTCCTGATAAACTTGCAAATCAACCTAGAAAGGATGACCATCTTTTTAAACTATGTGTTTTTTCAGTTTAACATATATTCTTGTGAACAGATTCTGATGCAAGAAGCGTAGGAATTTTAATTAAAGAGGAAAGGAAGGACACCCTCTTAATATTAGAAATGGACTCTGCTCCTAACACCAGGAGCAAAAAAGACTCACAAATCTCCATTTAGAATGGTGGGAAGAATTTGGGGGATGATTAAGAAACTCCACACATGTATTCACTTCTGGTTGATTTGTGAATAATTGCATTGTGGATACTCAAATCACATCAAGAAAGCTCTATGAAATGAGTTTTTATTCTTTTAAGAAAAGAGAATTCTTTGTTTAAAACCTGTCCACAATGTGCAATAATGAATTTACATTTCCAGAGCTAAATTGGCAGCTCTGGACTTAAGATTTGAGAACACATTAGCATTACTCTCCAGCCTAACCTCCCTAATCTAAGAACCTAGAAATATATGCCTATTGCTGATTTTAAATGAAAATGCTTTCACCTGATGCTCTAGGCCAGTAACTTTCAACTTTTTTACCATTACTACCAAAGTCTCATTTTACTAATTTTTCACCAGAGACCCATGCTTTGGAATATTTTATTCTGTATTTATTGACTAAAAATGAATATCATTTCCATTGGTTTAGGTGATCATCAGCGCCAGATAACAGCATTAGAAAATAAAGTTAATATCATTAGTTGGATGGACTCACCATTGTTTCTAGGATAGGCATTACTACTTTCCTAGGCCTCCAGGACCCCAGGGAACCCAAGTTGGTGGGCATTGTTTGGGGCTCTTTCCACATTTACTTCTTTGTCCCTTGGCCCTCATCAAGCCAAATTCCATATCGTCTCTGCAAATCTCTTGCTATTTAAACACTGCTTTTGCTCAAAGTTTATCTCACACTCAAAATGTGTTTGCAAAGTGGATAATGCTATTCTTTGCCAAGATCTCCTCTTCTGGGCCAATGCACCCATCCCCCTGTTGCTGGGAATACTACTGCTAACAGCTCACAGCTGTGTCCCTAACTGAACATTGCCCTTGGCCACAGAGAAACGTCTAGCCCAAGGTGACACCCCCTCCCAGAGTGTGGTCCAATATTTTCCATGTTCCTAAAAGCCTGTTATGGATAATATCAGTTCAGCACTCTTTACAATAAAATGAGAGAAGGTATAAATTACCACTATCAGGAATAAAAGAGGAGACATTATTAAAAATCCTACAGACATTAAAAGGTTAAGGAAATATTATGATTAAATTTGTTCCAATGAATTTGGCAGTGTAAATTAAATGTAATAACTTCTTGAAAGGCACACATTACCAAACTGACACAAAAATAATAGAAAAGCTGAAGAGACTTTATTGCTATTAAAGAAATTAAATTCAGAATTTAAAATATTTCCACAAGGGAAACACCAAGTTCAAATAGCTTCACTGGGATACCTTATCCAATATTTATGAAAGAAATATTAACACAAATAATACTCCCACAAAAACTTATTAGGAAAACAGAAGAAGAGCAAACACTTCCCAGTTTATTTTATAAGCTCATCATTGTCCTGATATCGAAACCAAACAAAGGCATTACAAGAAAAGAAAGGACGGATTAATATCCCTTAGAAATACAAGGACGATAATCTTCAACAAAACTTTATCAAGTTAAACCAAACAGTGTATAGAAAGGAAAATGTATCATGAAAAAGTAGAATTTATCCCTGTAATATAAAGTTACTTTAACATTCAAAAATCAGTGAAATTTACCATAGTAACAGATTAAAAGTGAACACCCATATAATCATCTCGAGAGATACAGCAAAACTATTTGACAAAAGTAAACACCAAATTATAATAAGAGCTTTCTGCAAACTACAAATAAAAGGGAATATCCTGATAAAGAACATCTATGAAAAAAATCTACACTAACATCACCTTTAATGGTGAAAAACCAAATGCTGTAGCCCTTAGATCAGGAACAAGGAAAGGGTGACTGAAGTTTTGTTATCAACACTGTACTGGCAGTTGTAATCAATGTTATTAGGTAAGAAAAAGAAATGAAAGATATACAGATTGGAGAGGAAGAAGTAAAACTGCCATTGACAGACCATGTATACAAAATACACTAAGAATCTATAAAAAAAAGTGACTAAAACGATACAGTAAATTCAGCAAGGACACAAGACACAAAGTCATTATACAAAAATCCAGTATAATTCTATTTGCAAACAAAAAAAATTATAGAATGAATTAAAAAAATTTTTAAACAATGCTATTGGGTATTTTACTTTTAGTTTGACTGAATAGTCTATTGGACTTACCCTTCTACCAGTCACAATAAACTCTGGAAAAACACAAAATCAGAACAAACAGTAACAACAAATTATCTAAAGGAGTAGAGTGTGAACCAGAGAAGGGAGGTTCTGGAGAGGAGTTGATGCAGACGAAAGGAAATGGCACAAAGTGTGCATCCCATTTCTTATAACTTTAAGCCTGAAGACAGGCTGCAATGGGCATTGTGCTGGGTGACTAAAACTCAGAGGGAAAATCCAGTCTCTCTGGACTAAAGAGACCGAGTACAAAGTTTGAAGCAACTCATCTGCTGAAAGGGAGGATGGGATCCCAAAAATGAGAGCACCAGAGAGGGGGAGTCACAAATTTTGTACTCATCTCAAATATCTGCCTAATTCTTGAATCTGCATAGGTGGACAGACTGCAGTCAACCCAATTAAGGATATAAGAACTGTAATTTGAACTACATCCCAAGACACAGAATTCATATTTTGAATCCAACAAAAGTTAATTGCCTATTTGACCAAACAAAACCATAACTCTCTTTGGAGAAATATGACAAAATCAAAAGTGTTCACCACTCAGCATGCACAATGGCCAGGATACAATCCAAAATACTGAACATTAATAAAAAGAAGAAAAGAAAAATGCAAGCAATTTTCAGGAGAAAAGATAATCAACAGAGACAAACCTTAATATGATACAGATGTTGGAATTAACAGACAAGAATTTTTAAAGCTGGTGTAATAATTCTGGTCAGTGAAGTAAAGGAAATATGCCCATGATGAATGAAAAGGCAGAGAAACAGAAACTGTAAGAATGAAAGGGAAATTCTAAAACTGATAAATATAACATTTGAAATTAAAGTTTACCAAATGAGATTAACAGTAGAATTGAGCTGTTAGAGAAAAAAAACAGGGAAGTTGAACACTGATTAACAAAAATTATCCGATATGAAGAACACAGGAAAAAAGATGGAAAAAAATAACAGAGCCTCAAGGACTTAAAGACGATATAAAAGTCTAACATGCATGTATTTGATGTTATAGGAAAGGCGCGAGGGAGCAGAAAGCATACATACAATTTTTCAATTAAAGTGACCAAAAATTTCCCTTTTTTGGAGAAAGTTATATATACATATTAAAGAAAGGTATATTTATAGATTGGCAAACCCCAAGAAGAATAAATATGAAGAAAACTGCTGATCATGCTGAAAACAACAGTTAAAGAGAATATCCTGAAATAAGATATAGAAACAGAAAACCATATATGGGGAAACAATGACACAAATGAATATTGAGTTCTTATCAGAAACAATGGAGACAAGAAAAATATGGAATGATACATTTAGAGAATTGAAACAAATACATTGTTAGCTCCAAATTCCATATCCAGTGAAAATATCTTCCAACTGATGGCTAAAGACATTTTTATTTTTTAAAGTCATTAAAAATATTATTTAAAATGAAATATATAGAAATAAACCTGATAAAATATGTGCAAAAAAACTATACACTAAGCTGTACACTAAAAAAACTATAAACTGAAAACTATAAAACACTGCTAAAAGCAATGAAAGACCTAAATAAATGGGAAGATATTATTTTATAAATCAAAAGACTCCATATTGGAGAGATTCAAGATGGTGGCATGAGAGGTGAGACCAAGAATTCCTCCCAAAACCACATATAGTGTGAAAATATAGTTAACTAACCCTAAAACAGCAACAGGAAAGAAGGCTGCACCAGACTGCATACAGACCTCACGAGCACAGCAGACCTCACGAAACAGGGTAACGTACGGAAGCCTTGATCTGGTGGGACCCGAGCCCATCCCCCACCTCAAAACACCAGCGGGAGGAACAGAAATGGAGTGGGGAGAGGCTGGAAGCCTAAGACTGCTGAACACCCAGTCCTGGAGGTCAGCTTTGGAGGACAAACCTACATTGTGTGGTGCTCTGGAGGTTGGTGGGGTTGGGGAGCTAAGACAGGGGGAGTGGTTGAGAGACTGAGATTCTGGCCATTTGTGGAGGATGGGGACCCACATATGGCCGCTCTGGACAAAGGCAAGGCGGGCGGTCTGAGAGGCTTCCTAGTAGCAAGAGGGCTGCTGAAGGGGAGGAGATTGCACAGAGCTTGCTGTGCAGGAGAAGGAATAGGTGGACAAGGTTGTCTGGGTGCACCCTGCCTAGCAGGTTGGGAACTTTGAGGAGCTTCAGGTGCTCCATCCCCCTTGCTGCCTACTCAGCTCCAAGGCCCCCCCACTGTGACATGCAGCCTGCTGCACCTTCCTCTTAGCCAGCCAGCACCTGCTTGCAAACCAGCAGTCACTGCGCTGGCATCAGGCCAACCAGAGGGAGACCCCACCTACAACAGTTAGAAACGCCAAGCACAGAGGATTACACCTGTGTGCTCGGCCCCCTGGCTCTGACACTGGAGACAGGCACTGCAGCCAGGAATCAGGAAACAGATCTTTCCTCCCCTAATGCACCAGTGCCGCTCCCCTACAACCCCCAACCTCACTCTAGGGGCTGAGCAACTCCAGAGACTAGAGTTTCTGGGTACTAGAGGGCACCACATAGAATTATGAAATATCAAAGGAACCGGGTTCAGACCAAAATCTCACAAACACAAGAAAAGGACCAAATGAAACTGAACTCACCAATCTTCCTAAAAGAGAGTTTATAATAAAAATCATAAACATGCTGATGGAGGTACAGAAAAATATTCAAGAACTCAGGGACGAATTTAAGATGGAGATTCAATCATTAAGAAATTCCATATCTGAAATGAAACATACAATGGAGGGATTTAAAAGCAGATTAGATGTAGTAGAAGGGACGGTAAATAGAATAGAAATTAGAGAAGAGGAATACAAAGAACTTGAGGAACAGAGAGAAACAAGGATCTCTAAGAATGAAAGAATATTGATAGAACTGTGTGACCAATCCAAATGGAACAATATCTGCATTATAGGGTACCAGAAGAAGAAGACAGAGAAAAAGGGATAGAAAGTGTTATTGAGGAGATAATTGCTGAAAACTTCCCCAATCTGGGGAAGGACATAGTCTCTCAAGCCATGGAGGTGCATAGATCTCCCAACACAAAGGACCCAAGGAAAACATATAATAATTAAAACGGCAAAGATCAAAGATAAAGACAGACTTTTTAAAGCAGCTAGAGAGAGAAAAAAGATGACATACAAAGGAAAAACCCATCAGGCTATCATCAGATTTCTCAACAGAAACCTTACATGAGAGAAGGGAGTGGCATGATATATTTAATGCAATGAACCAGAAGAGCCTTGAACCAAGAATACTCTACCTGGTAAGGTTATCATTTAAATTTGAAGGAGGGATTAAACAATTTTCAGATAAGCAAAAGCTGAGAGAATTTACCTTGCAAAACCACCTCTACAGTGTATTTTGGAGGGACTGTTATAGATGGAAGTATTCCTAAGGCTAAATATATGTCACCCAAGGGATAAGCAAACAGTACAGAATATGATACCTAACATATAAAGAATGGAGGAGGAAGAGAAAGGAGAGGGAAAAAAAAGAACCTTTAGATTGTGTTACAAACATACGAAGTGAGTTAAATTAGACTGATAGATAGTAAGGGAATTACCCTTGAACCTTTGGTAACCACGAATCTAAAGTCTGCAATGGCAATAAGTACATACCTATCAATAATCACCCTAAATATAAATGGGCTGAAGACACCAATCAAAAGACATACAGTCACTGAATGGATAAAAAAAAGACCTGCCTATAAGCTGCCTATAAGAGACTCACTTCAAAAACAAAGACATAAACAGACTGAAAGTAAAGGGATGGAAAAAGATACGCAACTAATAAGGAGAAAAAAAGCAGGTGTGGCAGTACTTGTATCAGACAAAATAGACTTCAAAACAAAGAAAGTCACAAAAGACAAAGAAGGACATTACATAATGATAAAGGGGTCAGTCCAACAAGAGGATATGACTATTACAAAGATCTATGCACTCAACACAGGAGCTCCTACATATGTGAAACAAATACTAACAGAATTAAAGGGGGAAATAGAAAGCAATGCATTCATTTTAGGAGACTTCAACACAACATTCACTCCAAAGGACAGACCAACCAGACAGAAAATAAGAGACAGAGGCAATTATTAGAACAGATGGACCTAACGGATATTTACAGAACACTCCATCCAAAAGCAACAGGATACACATTCTTCCTAACTGCACATGGAACATTTTCAAGAATAGATCACATACTAGGCCACAAAATCAGCCTCAGTAAATTCAAAAAGATTGAAATTGTACCAACCAGCTTCTTACATCACAAAAGTATGAAACTAGAAATAAATTACACAAAGAAAACAAAAAAGCCCACAAACACATGGAGGCTTAATAACATGCTCCTAAATAATCACTGGATCAATGACCAAATAAAAACAGAGATCAAGCAATAACTGGAGACAAATGACACCACAAATCTGTGGGATGCAGTGAAGGCCATGGTAAGAGGAAAGTGTATTGCAATACAGGCCTACTTAAGGAAAGAACATTCCAAGTGAACAGTCTAGACTCACAATTAACGAAACTAGAAAAACAAGAACAAATGAGGCCCAAAGTCAGTAGAAGGAGGGACATAATGAAGATAGGAGCAGACATGAATAAAATCAAGAAGAATAAAATAATACAAAGAATCAAAGAAAGCAGGAGCTGGTTCTTTGAGAAAATAAACAAAATAATAAACCCCTAGACAGACTTATCAAGAAAAAGAGAGAGTCTACACACATAAACAGAATAAGAAATGAGAAAGGAAAAATCACTATGGACACCACAGAAGTACAAAGAATTATAAGACAATACTATGAAAAATTAGATGGTAATATGGTAACAAACTGGATAACCGAGAAGAAACGGACAACTTTCTAGAAAAATACAACCTTCCAAGGCTGACCCAGGAAGAAACAGAAAATCTGAATAGACCAATTACCAGCAAAGAAATTGAATTGGTATTCAAAAAACTACTTAAAAACAAAACTCCTGGACCAGACGGTTTCACTGCTGAATTTTATCAAACATTTAGTGAAGACTTACTACCCATCCTCCTTAAACTTTCCAAAAAGTGGAAGAGGAGGGAATACTCCCAAACTCATTCTACAAGGCCAACATCACTCTAATACCAAAACCAGGCAAAGACACCACAAAAAAAGAAAATTACAGACCTATATCCCTGATGAACATAGATGCAAAAACACTCAACAAAATATTAGCAAACCGAATTCAAAACTACATCAAAGAGATCATACATCATGATCAAGTGGGATTCATCTCAGGGATGCAAGGATGGTACAACATTCGAAAATCCATCAACATCATCCACCACATCAACAAAAAGAAGGACAAAAACCACATGAATATCTCCATAGATGTGGAAAAAGCATTCGACAAAATTCAACATCCATTCATGATAAAAACTCTCAACAAAATGGGTATAGAAGGCAAGTACTTCAACATAATAAAGGCCATATATGACAAATCCACAGCCAACATTATACTTAACAGTGAGAAGCTGAAAGATTTTCCATTAAGACTGGGAATAAGACAAGGATGCCCACTCTCCCAACTTTTATTCAACGTAGTTCTGGAGGTCTTAGCCATGGCAATCAGACAACACAAAGAAATAAAAGGCATCAAGATTGGCAAGGAAGAAGTTAAACTGTCCCTGTTTGCAGATGACATGATATTGTATATAAAAAACCCTAAAGAATCCACTCCAAAACTACTAGATCTAATATCTGAATTCAGCACAGTTGTGGGATACAAAATTAATACGAAGAAATCTGTTGCATTCCTATACACCAGTGATGAACTAGTGACAAGAGAAATCAGGAAAACAATTCCATTCACAATTGCATCAAAAAAAATAAAATACCTAGGAATAAACCTAACCAAGAAAGTTAAAGACCCATACTCTGAAAACTACAAGACACTCATGAGAGAAATTAAAGAAAATACCAATAAATGAAACAAATCCCATGCTCATGGATAGGAAGAATCAATATTGTCAAAATGGCCATCCTGCCTAAAAAAATCTACAGATTCAATGCAATCCCTATGAAAATACCAACAGTATTCTTCAATGAACTAGAGCACACAGTTCTAAAATTCATATGGAAGCACAAAAGACCCTGAATAGCCAAAGCAATCCTGAGAAGGAAGAATAAAGTGGGGGGGGATTATGCTTCCTGACTTCAGCTCTACTACAAAAGCCACAGTAATCAAGACAATTTGGTACTGGCACAAGAACAGACCCATAGACAAATGGAACAGAAAAGAGAGTCCAGATATAAACCCAAGCATATATGGTCAATTAATATATGATAAAGGAGCCTTGGATATACAATGGGGAAATGACAGCCTCTTCAACAGCTGGTGTTGGCAAAACTGGACAGCTACATGTAAGAGAATGACTGGATTGTTGTCTAACCCCATATACAAAAGTAAACTCTAAATGGATCAAAGACCTGAATGTAAGTCATGAAACCAAAAAACTCTTAGAAAAAATATAGGCAAAAATCTCTTGGACATAAACATGAGCAAATTCTTCATAAACATATCTCATCCAGGCAAGGGAAACAAAAGCAAAAATGAACAGGTGGGACTATATCAAGCTGAAAAGCTTCTGTACAGCAAAGGACACCATCAGTAGAACAAAAAGGGACCCTGCAGTATGGGAGAATATATTCATAAATGACATATCCAATAAAGGGTTGACATCCAAATTATATAAATAGCTCACTCCCCTCAACAAACAAATAACAAATAAGCCAATTAAAAAAATGGGCAGAGGAGCTGAACAGACACTTCTCCAAAGAAGAAATTCAGATGGCCAACAGGCACATGAAAAGATGCTCCAAATTCCTAATCATCAGATAAATGCAAATTAAAACCAAAATGAGATGTCACCCCACACCAGTTATATGGCCAACATCCAAAAGACAAACAACAAATGTTGGCGAGGATGTGGAGAAAGGGGAACCCTCCTACACTGCTGGTGGGAATGTAAAATAGTTCAACCATTGTGGAAAGCAGTATGGAGGTTCCTCAAAAAAGTCAAAATAGAAATACCATTTGACCCAGCAATTCCGCTCCTAGGTATCTACCCTAAGAATGCAGCAGCCCAGTTTGAAAAAGACATATGCACCCCTATGTTTATCACAGCACTATTTACAATAGACAGGAAATGGAAATAACCTAAGTGTCCATCAGTAGATGAATGGATAAAGAAGATGTGGTATATATAAACAATGGAATATTATTCAGCCATAAGAAGAAAACAAATCCTACCGTTTGCAACAACCTGGATGGAGCTAGAGGGTATTATGCTCAGTGAAATAAGCCAGGCAGAGAAAGACAAGTATAAAATGATTTCACTCATCTGTGGAGTATAAGAACAAAGAAAATACTGAAGGAACAAACAGCAGCAGGCTCACTGAACCCAAGAATGGACTAACAGTTACCAAAGGAAAGGGATTGGGGAGTGTGGGTGGGAAGGGAGGGATAAGGGGGGAGAAGGGGCATTACGATTAGCATGTATACTGTATGGGGGGACATGGGGAAGGCAGTATAACACAGAGAAGACAAGTAATGATTCTATAGCATGTTACTACACTGATGGACAGTGACTGTAGTGGGGTATGTTGTGGGGACTTGATAATAGGGGGAGTCTAGTAACCATAATGTTGTTCATGTAATTGTACATTAATGATAGCAAAAAAAAAAGACTCCATATTGTTAACAAGTCAATTTTTTTCTAAATTGACCTGTAGATACATAATCTATAGAAAAACATAATCCCAACTAAAATTTCAATAGAGTATTATGCAGAAATTGAAAGACTGATTAAAAATTTTTAGGGGAAAAAGTTGTTATTTTGCCTAATCTGGTAAAATAATAGGCAAAACAGTTTTTTGTTTAGTAATTCTATCAATTGCTGAGAGTGGGGTGTGGAAGTCTCCAACTACAATGGTGGAGTTGTCTATCTCTTCTCTAACCTAGTGGAGACGAGCACCGTCTCTCACTGTCTCCTTGATTCTTGTTGCTTCTGAGTGGCCATGGATGCTTGGCTCACCACTGGGCTTTGCAGACACCTGCCTGGCATTGAAATCAGAGCACTGCTTGCTTCCACTGGGCAGGGAATGAAGATCAGCTTCCCGCTCAGCTCGGCTTACCTACTGGGGGGATTGGAACATACAGTCTATTTTTGTGGGGTGAGAGGGGCTGTGGCTTTTCTATTGATGTTTGAATGGAGTAGGACTGGTATTGCCAAAAGTGCTTTTTTTTTCTGGCCATCATCTTCCCCATTCTTTGACAAAGGGGAGACAATGGTATTTATTTGGCAGATTCTCTTGGTGCTTTTTTTGTTTTTACCTATTGGCAGTGCTGGGTTGGAGTTTTCTGCAGCAACCTGTTCAAGATGTGTGAGCCGCTATAGGGAAAACCAGAAACTCACCACCTTATTCTTAAGTCCTAAGGTCTTATGGCAGCCTGTGTTCTCTATTCCGCCATTCAGAGACTTCCCGTGCTGCCAGTTGTACTTCATCCAGGGATTTTCAGTTGTAAGGGAAAGGTGCTGGGAGAAATGGGGCTATCCATTCTTGGATGAACCAGAAGTTCCCCAAACAACTTCAAACAGAAATCTCAACATTAGAGGACTTACACTATAATTAAGTAATCAATACAGTAATCAAGATAGTGTGGTTCTGGTTAAAGGACATCCTATAGATCAGTGGAATAAGCAAGACGGCCCAGATGTAGACCCACACATATATGAGCCATTGATTTTTGATACACTAATCATGAAAGGAAAAAATGAAAAAATTTGATAAATCGAACTTCATCAAAATTAAAAACTTTTGCTTATCAAAGATGCTGTTAAGAAAATGCCAAGGCAAAAGGAGAGATGGTTGTAATACATATATACATCTGACACAGGACTTACAATGAACTCCTACAACTCAGTAATAACAAAACACATTTTTTAATGTACAAAATATTTAAATTTCACAAAAGAAGATACATAAATAGCACATGAAAAGATGTTCATCATTAGTTACCAAGGAAATGCTAATTAAAACCACACTGAGATCACTCCAAACTGCAGGAACTAATTCACTTTATTGATAAATAGCCCTGTGAGAGGGGGCTGACCCTGCAGCCAGTATGATATGCAGGCGCCGATTAGGGATCTGAAACTACCAAGAGCAACAAAGTCCTTCAGGTCCAAGGAATATGGCAGGAATCCCCAGGGGTAACTTTGGGTCCAAATGCCACCAACTCCTTTCCTTAGTCCCTCTGTATAAGCTGCTAGTGATGAGATGTTTGGAATCCAGCAGTTGCAAATAGACAAGAAATAAATTGTGCCTTTAGGACCTCTCTACCCCATGATACCAAACCATAATGTTCTTTTCACATCACCTGAGCTCTTTTGGCTTCTTCTCAGGAACCAGGAAGTAAATAAATATGAAAAAGAAACTACTTTTCATATACAGGTTTCCCCTGCTATCCAAAAGTAGAGGCATTCCTATGAGACCTTTCCTACGCTGAAATAGTGAAAGTAAAGAAGCAATTACCATTAATTTATATGGAGAGTTTTTTGAGCATTCCTGACCCAAAATATAACCTCTCTGAGGTTTTTCTGATACCTTAGGACGTATCTTGCTTATCAATACACAAAATAAATCAAGATGAAGCATGTATGCTCACAGACACAATTCAAAGTGATGGCAGCCTGATGCTGAGATACTGAGTATAGTTCCTGGGGAAGTGGCATTCTCCCTGCTCGGGGAGCACACGTGCTTGCCTCTGTAAGAGCTTACTGCAAAACAGACATGAAACACTGTTTTCACTTTTCTCATAAAAGTGAAAATCCTCTTTGGATTTCTTTCAGTTAGCAAAATCAGGTACTAATGCAAGTCTTTCATAAAACTGAAGTGTCATGAAGATAACTTTTGAAAAGCAGAGGATACCTGTATAGAAGTTGTAAGCCTCAAAAAAATGAGAAGACAGGCCGCAGACTGGAGGAAAATATTTGCAGATGACCTATCTGATAAAAGATTGTTATCCAAAATATACAGAGAACTCTTAGAATTCCATAGTAAGAAAAATGTACTATATTAAAAAGAGGGCAAAGTCCTTGAATATCCAACCAAAGAAGATATATAGATGGCAAATAAGCACATGAAAAGATACTAAACTTCACAAGTCATTAGCAAATTGTATGTTAAAACAAAATGAGGGACTTCCGGGAAGATGGTGGCATGAGCAGGGTAGCAGAAATCTCCTCCCAAAACTATATATATCTATGAAAATACAGCAAATACAACTATTCCTAAAAGAGAGACCAGAATACACAGGAAAGCACACAGCACGCAGCAACACCTGAGAGGACACGGCACCCCGCGAGGCGGGTAAGATACAGAGCCGCGACCCGGCAGGACCCGAGCACTCCCCCATCCCAGTGCACATGCGAGAGGAGAGGATTCAGAGCCCGGAGGGAGTGGAAGTACACCCCGCGAAATAACCAGCCCCGGTGATCTGCACAGGGAGCGCTGACACACATCGCGCAGTGTAGCGGAGATTGGAGAGACAGAGGGTGCAGGATCTGAGCGGGGAATGCGCCAGGGTGCTTGCACACAGCTCCTGGGAAGGAAAAAAAGAAAAAGAAAATGGCGCGCTTTTTTCAGCGGTCTTAAAGAGACAGGAGCCCAGCAGAGGAGCCAGATCACCCCGGCACACTCAGCCCAGCAGGCTGGGAATCCTGGGGAGTTTCCGACCCCTTAGCTGGTGACTGCAAAGGGGTGGCCGCCCTTAGACTTCCCATGAAGATCAACAGCCTCCCATTCGTTCCCACCCTGGCCAGAGCTATAAAGGGCCCTGCGGAGCGGCGTGGCCACAGCTGCGGAATAGTGGAGCAACAGCGACACCCACAGCATCCCCACAGAATCTACTCCCGGTGGGCGTTTTTGTTTGTTTGTTTGTTTTGTTTTGTTTTCTGTTCTTCTCTTTCTTTATTCCCTTCTTTTCTTTCCTTTTTTCTTTTTTTTCTTTCTTTCTCTTTTTCTTTTTAAAGTCTTAAAGAGCCCAGCTGACATACGTGGCAACTACCAGTCACCACTACTATACCCATGAAAAGACAGAGGAATATGGTCCAGACTAAGATCAACCAGACAACCCCAGAGAGGGACCATGAAGGGATGGAAATGCACAGTCTTCCTGAAAAAGAATTCAGAACAAAAGTCATAACCATGCTGATGGATCTACAGAGAAATGTGCAAGAGCTGAGGGAGGAAGTGAGGGAAGTGAGGAAAGACAATGCAGAAATCAGACAAGTGATTGACAGGCTTAACAGCAGACTAGATGAGATGCAAGAGACTGTTAATGGAATAGAAATCAGAGAACAGGAATACAGAGAAGCTGAGGCAGAGAGAGATAAAAGGATTTCTAGGAATGAAAGAATATTAAGAGAACTGTGTGACCAATCCAAACGGAACAATATTCGCATTATAGGAGTACCAGAGGAAGAAGAGAGAGAAAAAGGGATAGAAAGTGTCTTTGAAGAAATAATTGCTGAAAACTTTCCCTAGCTGGGGAAGGAAGTAGTCTCGCAGTCCACCGAAGCTCATAGATCTCCCAACACAAGGGACCCAAGGAAGACAACACCAAGACACATAATAATTAAGATGGCAAAGATCAAAGATAAAGACAGGGTATTAAAGGCAGCTAGAGAGAGAAAAAGATCACCTACAAAGGAAAACCCATCAGACTATCATCAGACTTCTCAACAGAAACCTTACAGGCCAGAAGAGAATGGCATGATATATTTAACATAATGAAAAAGAAAGGCCTCGAGCCAAGAATATTGTATCCAGCATGATTATCATTTAAATATGATGGAGGGATTAAACAATTCCCAGACAAACGAAAGTTGAGAGAGTTTGCCGCTCATAAACCACCACTACAGGATATCTTAGGGAATCACTCCTAAAGCTAAAAAGATGTCATCAGAAAAAATAAAATCATAGCAAAGAAAGCAGATCATCCAAATACTAACTAAAGGCAAAGAATAAAATACCTAGTATATAAAGAATGGAGGAGGAAGAATAAGAAGGGAGAGAAATAAAGAATCATCAGACTGTGTTTACAATAACTTAACAAGAAAGTTAAGTTAGATTGTTTTATAGTAAAGAAGCAACCCTTGAACCTTTGGTAACCACGAATCTAAAGCCAGCAATGGCAATAAGTACATATCTATCGATAATCACCCTAAATGTAAATGGACTGAATGCACCAATCAAAAGACACAGAGTAACAAAATGGAAAAAAAGCAAGACCCATCTATATGCTGCTTACAAGAGACTCACCTCAAACCCAAAGATATACACAGACTAAAAGTGAAGGGATGGAAAAAGATATTTCATGCAAACAACAAAAAGAAAAAAGCAGGTGTGGCAGTACTTGTATCAGACAAAATAGACTTCAAAATGAAGAAAGTAACAAGAGATAAAGAAGGACATTACATAATGATAAAGGGGTCAGTCCAACAAGAAGATATAACCATTATAAATATATATGCACCCAACACAGGAGCGCCAGCATATGTGAAACAAATACTAACAGAATTAAAGGAGGAAATAGACAGCAATGCATTCATCTTAGGAGACTTCAACACACCACTCACTCCAAAGGACAGATCAACCAGACAGAAAATAAGTAAAGACACAGAGGCACTGAACAACACACTAGAACAGATGGACCTAACAGACATCTACAGAACTCTACACCCAAAAGCAGCAGGATACACATTCTTCTCAAGTGCACATGGAACATTTTCCAGAATAGACCACATACTAGGTCACAAAAAGAACATCAGTAAATTCAAAAATATTGAAATTCTACCAACCTACTTCTCAGATCACAAAGGTATAAAACTAGAGATAAATTTTAGAAAGAAATCAAAAAGGCTCACAAATACATGGAGACTTAACAACATTCGCCTAATTAATCAATGGGTTAACAATCAAATCAAAACAGAAATCAAAGAATATATGGAGACTAATGACAACAACACAAAGCTACAACTTCTGTGGGATGCAGCAAAGGCAGTTCTAAGAGGAAAGTATATTGCAATCCAGGCCTATTTAAAGAAGGAAGAACATTTCCAAATGAATAGTCTGAAGACACAATTACTGAAATTGGAAAAAGAAGAACAAAAGAGGCCCAAAGTCACCAGAAGGAGGGACATAATAAAGATTAGAGAAGAAATAAAAAGAATTGAGAAGAATAAAACAATAGAAAAAATCAATGAAACCAAGAGCCGGTTCTTTGAAAAAATAAACAAAATAGATAAACCCCTAGCGAGACTTATTAAGAGAAAAAGAGAATCTACACACATAAATAGAATCAGAAATAAGAAAGGAAAAATCACGACGGACCCCACAGAAATGCAAAGAATTACTAGAGAATATTATGAGAATCTATATGCTAACAAGCTGGAAAACATAGAAGAAATGGACAACTTCTTAGAAAAATACAACCTTCCAAGACTGACCAAGCAAGAAACAGAAAAACTAAACAGACCAATCACCAGCAACAAAATTGAATCGGTAATCAAAAAACTACGCCAGAACAAAACCCCCGGACCAGATGGATTCACCTCTGAATTCTACCAAACATACAGAGAAGAAATAACACCCATTCTCCTTAAAGTTTTTCAAAAAATAGAAGAGGAGGGAATACTTCCAAACTCATTCTATGAAGCCAGCATCACTCTTATACCAAAACCTGGCAAAGACCTCACCAAAAAAGAAAATGACAGACCAATATCCCTGATGAACGTAGATGCAAAAATACTCAACAAAATATTAGCAAACCGAATTCAAAAATACATCAAGAGGATCATACACCATGATCAAGTGGGATTCATCCCAGGGATGCAAGGATGGTACAACATTCGAAAATCCATCAACATCATCCACCACATCAACAAAAAGAAGAACAAAAACCACATGATCATCTCCATAGATGCTGAAAAAGCATTTGACAAAATTCAGCATCCATTCATGATTAAAACTCTCAACAAAATGGGTATAGGCGGCAAGTACCTCAACATCATAAAGGCCATATATGACAAACCCACAGCTAACATCATACTTAACGGCGAGAAGCTGAAAGCTTTTCATCTAAGATCGGGAACAAGACAGGGATGCCCACTCTCTCCACTGTTATTCAACATAGTACTGGAGGTCCTAGGCACGGCAATCAGACAAAACAAAGACATACAAGGCATCCAGATTGGTAAAGAAGAAATCAAATTGTCACTATTTGCAGATGACATGATACTGTACATAAAAACCCTAAAGACTCCACTCCAAAACTACTACAACTAATATCTGAATTCAGCAAAGTTGCAGGATACATAATTAACACACAGAAATCTGTTGCTTTCCTATACACTAACAATGAACTAACAGAAAGAGAAATCAGAAAAACAATTCCATTCACAGTTGCATAAAAAAGAATAAAATACCTAGGAATAAACCTAATGAAGGAAGTGAAAGACGTGTACTCTGAAAACTACAAGACACTCCTAAGAGAAATTAAAGAGAACACTAACAAATGGAAATGCATCCCATGCTCTTGGCTAGGAAGAATAAATATTGTCAAAATGGCTATACTACCTAAAGCAATCTACAGATTCAACGCAGTCCCTATCAAACTACCAACAGCTTTCTTCAATGAACCAGAACACTTAATTCTAAAATTCATATGGAACCACAAAAGACCCCGAATAGCCAAAGCAATCCTGAGAAGGAGGAATAAAACAGGGGGAATTACGCTCCCTGACTTCAAGCTCTATTACAAAGCCACAGTAATCAAGACAATTTGGTATTGGCACAAAAACAGACCAACAGACCAGTGGAACAGAATAGAAAATCCAAACATTAACCCACACATATACAGTCAATTAATGTTTGATAAAGGAGCCTTTTATATACAATGGGGAGATGATAGCCTCTTCAGCAGCTGGTGCTGAAAAAACTGGACAGCTACATGTAAGAGAATGAAATTGGACTACTGTCTAGCCCCATATAGAAAGGTAAACTCAAAATGGATCAAAGGCCTGAAGGTAAGTCATGAAACCATAAAACTCTTAGAAAAAAACATAGGCAAAACTCTCTTAGACATAAACATGAGCAACTTCTTCATGAACATATCTCCCCGGGCAAGGGAAACAAAAGCAAAAATGAACAAGTTGGACTATATCAAGCTGAAAAGCTTCTGTACAGCAAAGGACACCATCAGTAGAACAAAAAGACATCCTACAGTATGGGAGAATATATTCATAATGACGTATCCGATAAAGGGTTGACATCCAAAATATATAAAGAACTCATGCACCTTAACAAACAGAAAGCAAATAATCCAATTAAGAAATGGCAGAGGACATGAATAGACACTTCTCCAAAGAAGAAATTCAGATGGCCAACAGGCACATGAAAAGATGCTCCACATCGCTAATCATCAGAGAAATGCAGATTAAAACCACAATGAGATATCACCTCACACCAGTGAGGATGGCCAACATCAAAACACAAACAACAACAAATGTTGGCGAGGATGTGGAGAAAAGGGAACCCTCCTACACTGCTGGTGGGACTGCAAATTAGTTCAACCATTGTGGAAAGCAGTAGGGAGGTTCCTCAAAAAACTCAAAATAGAAATACCATTTGACCCAGAAATTCCACTCCTAGGAATTTACCCTAAGAATGCAGGAGCCCAATTTGAAAAGGACAGATGCCCCCCTATGTTTATTGCAGCACTATTTACAATAGCCAAGAAATGGAAGCAACCTAAGTGTCCATCAGTAGATGAATGGATAAAGAAGAGGTGGTACATATACACAATGGAATATTATTCACCCATAGAAGAAAACAAATCCTACCATTGCAACAACATGGATGGAGCTAGAGGGTATTATGCTCAGTGAAATAAGCCAAGCCGAAAAAGACAAGTATCAAATGATTTCACTCATATGTGGAGTATAAGAACAAAGAAAAAAACTGAAGGAACAAAACATCAGCAGACTCACAGAACCCAAGAACGGACTAATAGTTACCAAAGTGAAAGGGACTGGGGAAAATGGGCGGGAAGGGAGGGATAAGAGGGAAAAAGGGGCATTACGATTAGCAGATGTAATGTTGGGGGGGCACGGGGAGGGCTGTACAACCCAGAGAAACAAGTAGTGACTCTGTAGCATCTCACTACGCTGATGGACAGTGACTGTAATGGGGTTGGTGGGGGGACCTGATGAAGGGGTAGTTTGATAACCATGACATTGCACATGTAGTTGTAGATTAATGATACCAAAATAAATTATTTTAAAAAAATGAGATACCACTCTACACCTATTATAATGGCCAAAATACTGGCAACACTAAATGCTGGCAAGGATGTGGAGCAACAAGGACTCTCAGTCATTGCTCATGGCAATGCGAAATGGTACGGCCATTTTGGAAGACAGTTCAGCATCTCTTACAAAATTAAATATGTTCTTACCATACAATCTAGTAGTCATGCTCCACTTGTAAACTTATTCCACACAAAAACCTGCACATGCTTTATTATACATATATAATATATATAAATAGTTTTATTCATAATGGCCCAAAACTGAGAAGCAACCAAATGTCTTTCAGTAGGTGATGGATAAATACACTGTGGTGCATCCAAACAATGGAGTATTTATTCATCACTAAAAAGAAAAGAGCTATTGAGCCATGAAAAGACTTGGAGGAACCTTAAATGCTACTACCAAGTGAAAGAAGCCAATGTGAAAAGGCTATGTATTGTATGGTTTCAACCATATGACATCCTGGAAAGGAGAGAACTATGGGGACAGTAAAAAGATTAGTAGTTGCCAGGGATTGGGAGGACGCAGAGCCCAGAGGACTTTTAGGGCAGTGAAACTATTCTGTGTGATACTGTAATAGTGCGTATATGTCATGCTTTCCTCCAGTCCCATGGAATGTGCAACACCAAAAGTGAACCCTAATGTAAACTGTGGACTTTAGGTGATTATGATGTGCCAGTGTAGGTTCATCAACTGTAACAATGTCCCACTCTGGCGTAGGATGTTAATAGTAGCGGAGGGGAGTAGAAGGGGCTAGGAGATACATGGGAACTGTCTGTACTTCCCATTCAGTTTTGCTGAGAACCTAAAACTGCTTTCAAAAATAAAGTCTTTTTTTTTTTATTTGTTAGCCTGAGCAAGTAGAATAACTATTTATGATATACTCTGGTACATCCTGCCAGTCATTGCCAGGCACATCCCAACAATAGGAGAAGTAGCAGAACTTACATAGTGAGCTATAAGAGCAAAAGCAAAGCCGTTTTTTCCAAACTTCCTTCCCCATTCTTCACCTTGGTTCTGCAACCTTCCATCCTAACTTTGGGGAGTCCTCAAATTCCATGATTAGAAATTTATTTATGTGTAATTCTTAGGGAGAAATAATACCTTTAACATTAATAAATACATCTCTTGCATGAGGGCATAGACTCAGTTCCTTTTCTGAGACTAAATTTTGATAAGTGTTCCTTGGTTGAAACATTATAGCTAGGCAGAGATGGGAAAAAGGGAAGGAGGAAAAGACCACAGATATGGAAGATCGTACATATTAAAGATAACTTTTGAGGATTTCACTACAAGTAAGCCCCAAGTTAAATTAAAAAACAGAAAGCTCATATACACCTGATTTCAAAACAGTGCAATTGTTAAAATGAATAATTTCTGCAAATAGGAGAATGTTATAAAGTTCTCTGCTGTCCCCGCAGATTTCTGACTTTGGATAAATTATTTAATTTCTCTATAAACCAGTTTTTACCAGCTATGAAATAAAGACACAGCTTGCTTACTGCCAAGGCCAATCCTGGGAGAGAAATAAATCATAATATTGTGGTCTCACCCTAAATATTCTGACCTAAATGAAACCTAATTCAAGCGAAGATCAAGTGTAGTTTTGAAGGAGGTAAGAAATCACAGAAAGGTGACCTGCAGCTAGAACACATAGAGGATGGCATTGTCTGGCTGGCATTTCTCACGGTGATATTTCATGAGAAACATGTAGGCTGATCATAAAACAGCTATGTTTGTCACCACAGCAAGCTAATAGTATCCACTTCACTCTCCCTACATGGGCCACAAGTCATCACCACCCCCCTGGTCCTGCACTGGTTTGCCCTTCTCCTGAGTTCCCCCAGGTTCTAGGCTATTACCATAATCTTCTAGATCTCAAAAATAGATTTACGAACCCAAGGGCAATGTAAAACTTAATTAGAAATACCTAAAGTTTTTCATAAATGGTATCTTTATCAATTGAAAAGTCACTATCATTCAGAGCTAGTAGTGAAAATGAGATGAAAACTGAATCAGAAATGTGAAAACCCAACACAAGAGCCTACTTCAGAATACAAAGGAAAATTTAAAAAGAGAGAGCTGGAAGAAAAGATACAGGCAAGGAGATGCATGCCCAAACCTTGTAAATGCTCCCTAGGGAGAAATGAGAAAACCTGGTACAGAAACAATAACCAAAAACACTACTGAGGAAAATTATCCTGAGCTGAGGAAAGAGGGGAGTGAGCAAATCAACCTTATTCTAGGCTAAATAAAGAGACTTGCATGCAATATAAAGAAAGAGCTAATGAACAAATAAATACCAGAGAACATGATGAAAATGTGTCTTAGCAAAGGTTCCCCCAGAAAGCATAGCATGAGACAAAATGCCATCTGTGGGCACTTTGTTGGGGCGAGTGATCCCAGGAAACGGGCATGGAGAATGGGGTGATGCAGGGAATGGGTGCATTTGTCATCTACTACTGTGTACAAATACTCTGGTACACCCCAAAACTCTGAAAAACAAGGCATTTATTATCTCACAGTTTTTGTGGGTTGGGAATCCAGGAGCAGCGCAGCTGAGTGCTTGTCACTCGGTCTTTCGTAAGAGCTTCTCCACAGGGCTCACAACAGGGCCAGTTGATTTTCCCAGAACCAGGGCACCAAGAAGAGAGAGAGCAAAAGAGGGCAAGCAAGTCAAAGCCTTTTTATAACCTAATCCCAGAAGGGACATTCTTCCACTGTTGCCATATTATGTTTTTAGAAAAGTCACTAGGTCCAACTCATACTCAAGGAGAAAGGATTACCCACAGATATGAGTTCCATGAGACAGGACATCAGGGCCATGTAGACACTGGGATGGGGGTGCACAGCACGGAGAATGAGGGAGAGTAGGGGGTGCAGGAGGGGTGGGAGGCACAGCAGGGAGAAAGCGGGGAGTCAGTATGTTTTAGCAAGTGGACACAGAGCAGTACAAAACGCTTCTCAGAACTATCCAGGAAAAGAAGGCAAGGAGAGTTTACCCACTGAAGTTTTGCTCTACAACTTATTAACTCTCATTCTGCCATGCACAGGCTTAGAGTGGGATGTAAGTGTGTGCGGGAGGTGAGAGGTGTGTGAAGCAGCCACAGGGCCACCTTGAGAGAAAGGCTGTACCACTGCACCTGCGTGAAGCTGGAGGGAGTTTGCACAGAGTTGGTGAGACAGAGAGATGGAAAGTGTTGCATAAGAGTGTTCTGACATAGTCTGAGCTCTAAACACTGAAGAGAGAGAAACTGAGTCTCCTAGCGTGAAGAATTAGCACAGATTTCCACGGCCGTTGTAAATGATCCCATCTCTCTCGCCCAGCCCACCCGTCACTCCCCATCTCCCCGCTCCCTTCTCTCTCCAGAGGTTCCTTGCTGGAGCTACACCTAGGATGATCTCTTTGAAACAGGTTGGACACTTTCTGCAATCCTTTAAAAAAATAATATGCTCAACAGAAAAATATTAAAAATTAGACAAGATGAATTTGAAGTGTTATAGGAAATAGTCTTAAGATAGTTATTAGAAGTATTGGATCTTTACCTTAAGATGAGTGGGCAAAGAATAAAAGCAGGGAAACCAATTGGGGGATTATTGGGGCGGCCCAGGTGAGAGATAATGGTGGCCTGAACTAGAGTGACTCCCACGAGATGGAGAAGAACAGGCACAGTCAAAGAATTTACATTTTGGAGTTAAAACCAGTGAGACATGCTGCTGGACTCACTGTGTGGAACCAGGGAAAGAAAGATGAGGTCCAGGCTGACATGGCCAGATGCCTGGAATCTGCTTCAAAATACCGCAGGGCAGGGGGTGGAGTATGGACAGTGGTAAAGGAGACGCTAAATGGCTCTTAAGTTGATCATTGTTGAAGGTGAGTGATGAATACATGGGTTTCACTTTATATTCTGTCACTTTCCCTTATGCTTTAAATTATCCATAATAAAAATGTCTTAAAATGCCAATATACCTTTAACCAGTCGTTTCAATTCCAGAAATCAGCTGTACCCAAACAGTCAGAACTAAAAACAGATTTTTATATCAGGATGGTCATGACATCTTTATTTCAATATTTATAGTAACAATAATCTTGTTTATTTTTACAAAGGGCAAGGGTTACATATATTGTGATATATTCATATGAATATGTGATGTGATAATTTATTCTTCTTAAAAATCATGGCATTAATGATGTGAGAAAATGCTGACAATATCATGAAAAGCTAAAAAAACAGAAAATAAGCTCTTCCTCAAAAGAAAAATATATCAAAATATTATCATTGTGATGAGGGGATTATGGGTGATCTTTTATTTTGTCATTTATATTATGTAATTTACTACAAAGAATGTGTATTAGAAAAAAGTAAAGGGCAGGAAAAGAATGATTTGTTGAAATTCATCTCTCCTAAGCATGACAGTTAAAACCACAATTGAAATTCTTTCATTTTGACACAAGTTATTGACTACTTATAATAGTTGCAAGGCACTGTTCCACAGTTATTCTGTCATTTACTAGGAAAAATAATTCACATTTCAAATTAGCTGAAAAGAGAGGAGATAAGTTTGGAGAGAGCATAAAGAAAGGAATTTCATGTTTCGGGAGCTCAGAGTAACTTCTTTAAAAGATAATGTGTTCATTTTGGGAGAACTCAAGTTCCACAGAGTAGGATTCCACACCCATTTCCTTTATTGCTGCTGTCTCCATATGGCCTCAAAACCACAGAAAAACTGCTTCATATGTCCCACTTCAATGAATTTTAACTTCATGATGAAAACTAGGAGAAAAGTAAGTAATGTTTAATGATAGCTGCTACAAAAATGTGTCAGCATTTACTTGACAAACCCTGGGAGGTAGAGATATATACCCTTTTCTGGGGGAAAAAAAATGTAAGGAAATGAGTAAACACTATAAGAATTTGTTAAAAACATCCTGAAATTACAATCGAAGCTGGCAAAATTTCTTAGAGTTTTCCCTTCCTCTGTGGTCTTCTGGGAAGACTCAGGGCTTCCTCTACCTTGAGATGGGGATCTGCCTAACACTCCTGACCCAGATGAATATGGAGACAGCCGGTTATCTCGGGCAAGATGGCCGGTGAACCTGATATGCAGCCACTGATCCTGGATGGCAACAGGTATCTGAGGGAACTTCAGAACTTCAGACTGCTTGAACCCCAGTTTTTAACTCTTGACCTGAGACTTTATTTCAAGAAGTACAAACTCCTGCTTTTTAAGATAGGAACGGATGAGGGTCTCTAAGGAGTAATGACTCCTTCTTATTCTTACTTCTCTTGTTTGAATACAGCAAATTTTCTTGAAAGGAAAAATTTCTATTTCTTCCAAGGCCAGCAAGGGGCACATAACTGTTCTTGACTGAGAATCTTCCCAACCTGCCTGGCCCATGCCACCCCTATGCTGTTCCAGACTTTGATGCATATGGGCAAGGTAGAGAGCATATAAGTATGTGTCAGAAGAAGAGGGGAATGGAGGTGGCATGAAGAAATGTGTTTATAAGGCTTGTACCTTTGGTAATGCACAATGCCATGGGCCAGAGTTCACACTCTCTATGCCTGAGCTTGTGGATACAATCACCCTGCCCTGAAAAAACAATTTTCCAAGGCCAAGCTACACTGTGCACTTTCCTTCTGTGCCCTCCAGGTTCAGAGTAGCATCTTCCTCTGAGGTAGTGCAGATCCCGAATGGCTAGAAAACTTCAATATGTCCATGAGATCTGTGAAGAAAATCATCTCTGTTCTCTTCTGCAGGTTTTTCTATCACCTCTGGGCTTTCCTGAGGAAAGGAGTACAACTTTTGCTCTGTAGTGAAGCAATATATAACCTTTTGACTCTGGTAAAATCTACATTAGATTAAAATTGTGACTGATTCACAGTCCCTGAGCCTGTTTAATATTCAAGGCGTTCCTGTTTGTATCATTTTTTTAAATTGCTCCAAAGTGATGTTAAAAGACAAGAAGTACACTTGAAAGAAATCTAGACTAAATGTACAGATAACCAAAGAAGAGCAAACTAAGATATTATGATTTACTACAATAGGGCTAAATTCAAACACTTAGACTGACTTCTGATTCCTGATGTTTGTATGTTCTGGGACAAGAACTGCAAAGGGTCCATAAAATAAATGAATTAGACTTGGGTGGCTTTGATATCTAGTGGGACTTTCATGATGCATTTTATGTATTTTGCATGTGACATGATGATTACAGCATATGAGATAATGTTATACAATGCATGGTGTGCATGAATTAAGAGAACTAGGCAGCACGTTATCATTTGGTACACAGATTCTTGACAGTCAATTTATATTCTGAAAGGAACAGATTTTCAGCTAATCGAATTTGAAGCTGCATGTATTGCCAAAGGATACATAACCCCATATTCCTGCTTTTTTCTAGGAAAATTATTTTTCATGTTGACAGGTGTAAAATGACTTCTCTTCTATGTAAATGATGGTAAAACCTTAGCTCTTTGACAGGAAAACACCTATTCCAAAGATGTGTGAAGCTCTCTAACAGTATTTTTAAATTATTTTTCTCCTTTGTGATCAGATCACTAGGGGATTAAAACAAAGTGATGGGTTTAATTAGTTAACACTCATTTAAATATTTTCAATGGAATGTGAAAAATACAGCAAAAACACTAGAATACACCCTGCCTGAAAATTTATAATGTAACTGTGCATTAAAAAAAAAAGATTCTTAAAGATGGATCAACATGTCTAGTTACAGATTTTTTTCTTAATAAAAATCAATTTTTATTTATCTTTGACACAGTAGCGTTATGAGGGGACAATGAAGGGCAACAGCTTATTTCATGGGGAAAATGTAGGTAGAGTCTATTTAAATAAATAAAAGCTTAGGCTCAAAAGCTTGCGTACAAAATCCTGTAACATAGTGTAGTGCTGGGTGCTACTGTGAGGTACAAAATAGAGTTTATATGTTACAGTACAGTCCATAGTTCCTGGCCAAGAAGCTTTGATTCATTTGGGAAAATGTGATTAATATGTGAACCAATGAACAAATCATTAAAGGCTAATGTAAATGACTGTGAAACACTATGGGCAAACTGCAGACCTGTGAAAGCTCACAGGAAAGGGGTCAGTGAAAGCTTCATGGAGGAAGTGCCATATGAGTTATATTCCAGATGATAGGTGTGTGATCTGTTTAGACTAAGGGTAGAAGAGAAGACTGCCTAGGCTGAGGAGAAAAAGCATGAACGGAAATGGAATGAGTTCTGTGCTGGAGAGACATTAAGAGACTCACCTGCCTAAGAGCAGAGAGTCCATGTAGAGGAAAATGGAAAAAGCTGTTGGAGCAGTAGAGGGGAGTCAAACCATGAAAGGTCCCAGAAACCTGGCAAGGGATTTATGTTTGATAGGAATAGGGAGGGGTGAGATGAAAGCAATGTTTAATAAAAATCTGTCTGGTGTCCACATGCAGGATAGATGGGAGTTGGGGGAGGGTGAAGTCAAGGAGGTTCCCTGGGAGGCTGATGCACTGATCCAAGAATAAGTTGGAAAGGAGCTGGGGGGAGGGAGTGACAATGAGAAGACAGGAACAGATACAGGGAACAAGTTAAAAGAGGTCAGTAGAGTCACTGAGGATCAGAGCTAACAGAAGTGAGTGAAGACAAAACTTCAAACCTAGAAAATGAGAAGGAAACCAGGAGCTGATGCCAGATATATCAAACCCAGCATGGGTAGCTCATTGTAGATAGACTAGTTCATCTGTAGACATCTTGAGTTCTCACATGGACATTTTAGAAGTGTCTTTGAACTTTAGATATAAACCATGGGTTTAGAAAGCCCATTTCCAGCAATCAGAAGTCTAGGATGGAAGTTGAGACTATGATAATTAAGCCTCAGGCTCTTAATGGCTATAGGATTGGAAGAAGAAAAAGAGCCATAGAATCTGGGAAATCATATTTTTGTTCCTCACAGTCATTGTGGGAATAAGTAGAAAAGTGAATGAAGAAAAAGTGTGTTTGAGCCTTACTTAGTATCCCTTAAAAATGCCATTGAAGAGACTGTCAGGTAGCTAAGAGGATGCTCGTAAAACTTTAGATCTTTTTAGTACCCATACAGAATAACCACCTTTTGCATAGATAGAATATAAACATTGTAAGCACAAGAAATTTTTCTTGATTTGATCATTCTTGTATCCCAAGCACTGAATAATTTCTGGTACATAGTAGGTGCTCAATAAATAGTTGTTGAGTAAATGAATGCATGAAGAGATCAGGAAGATGAGCTTTAAAGTGGGGGGTGGGACACACAGGTCCTTTGACAGAGCCAGCCACACAGCAATTCGCATCTCTGCTTGAGAGAGATGTGAGGTAAAATCCTCCCTGGATCTGAGACTAGTGGTCTGTGGACAGGGATAGAGCAGGACTGGAGAAGGAGCGTGAGTCTGTGGGCAGGGGAGAGGCTCCCTGAATATTTAATGTCATTGCCCTTTCTAACTCCCCTGTTGGAGATAATAGGTTGTGTGAAGAAACCCCAATGCAGCCGGGGTGAGCTCATACTTAGTAAAATTCCCTGAAGCACGCATAGTCATTGTTTCATTCGAAGCCAATATGTGCAGCCAACAACTCCTCCTAGCCCCTAAGCTTCAGACGGGATCCACTGGTACTCTGCCATCCCAGAAACACGGTGCTCCCGCCTCACATACTTTCTGCATGTGTGATGCAGGGGTCTCCCCAAAAGGGTGGAGCTTTATTCCTAAGCTCTAAGGGGTTCACCCTCTTGATCTCGCCGGGTGGTTTTCTGTGAGTTAAATTGAATAAGCTGAGGCTGTCTTTAGTCAGACTTTGGCCTGAGTTGAGATGACTAAACTTTGTAATTTCTCATTCCTCTCTGATATGATGGGTGGTATTTCTGCCAGAAAGGGACAAAGTTGGTCCAAAGGATTCTCTTTTCCCATCAGAAACTGTGCCTGCTGTCTGAAAGTATGAAGGGAGAAGACGAGAGATCAGACATTCAAGATTAGAAGGGATTGTAGAGGTCCTCTGGTTCAGGGCCTTAAACTCATGCAAACAGGGGTGAGCAGATGACAGAGAATGGTGAATGGGAATGACCCGGTCTGTGTCAGACTGTAGACTTGAAGAGCCACCCCAAGGGCTCACAGCGAAGGCCTTTACAACCCCAAGCTGGCTGGACAAAGCGCATCTGTGCCCTGGCCCAGTGCCTGAGCCAAGTCGCTCCCTTCCTTTTACCTGAGGCCCAGAAAAGGAGGGAGACCATTTTGCAGTAGGAAGAACTGCACTGGAAATTGTGAACCAGAGGTCCTAGACCTGACTGCACACACCAAACGACCTTGAATCTCATTTCCTTGTCTGCAAAATGAAGAATTCATTCACCTAAGGTCTTTTTGTTTTCTGAAGTTCTAGGACCCCCCCAGGGTCACCCGACTAGTTAGTGACAGATCTCTGACTAGAGCTCAGGTTTCCGGGTGGAGTGTTCTTCTGACCAAAGCGAACTCCTGCCGAGACAAGGCAGAAGAAAGAACCAGCAGAAACACCGGGAAGCCATGTTTGCTTCTTACTTCTGAAGACATTTGCTCATGGCTTGAGTGGGCTGTGTAACCCAGTGGGGAGGGAGGCCTGCAACACCACACAAGGGGCTTTCTTGTTCCCACCCAAGTGTCTGTTGAGCGCCTCCACGTCCCCGGGCAGGCCTTCTGAAGAGGTGCCTCGGAAGAGGCGAGCATATCTGCTCCTTCCATTGAGTATGGGTCAGCCAACACTGAAAGGATGGAGCCAGCTGGGAAGAGACATGGATTTCCTTTTTCTTTTTTTTTTTTTCCTTCTGTTTTTGTTTAGAGAATTTTCCCTCATATTGGAAAGTGGAGAAGTAAAGAGCTAATTCATGAGCCAGTCTGCTGCAGCCCAAGATCAACCCTTATCCCAGGGGGCGCAGCTCCACTGTCTGATATTGCCCCTTTTATCTTTGTGTCAGTGGTGGTCCTCAGTTGTAGAAATTATTTGGTTTTTCTATCTACTTTTATTTTTGTCCTCTGTATCAATCCTTTAAATGTGAGTTTGGTGAGAGCCTGGATTCTGTCTGCCTTGTTCACTGTCATATTCCCAATGCACCAGAAAGTGCTGGTCCATATTGAGGTAGAATAAGTGTGTTAGACCACTCACTGGCATGAGACTTCACCAAATTATACAATGTTAATTTAAGATAAGCTCTTCAGTCCTAGTCTGAAGCCTTAGAACATGTTAATAGCATCAGAAATCTGTACTCAAACACAGTCCTACACAGTGTCTGAATATATAAATCAGATAAAAAGCAGAGGGGGGCCCAGAGCCTGCCCTTTAGTCCAACGCTTCACCCCATTCGGGTCACCTCTGAAACAACTGTAAAACACGCTTTGAAAAACACTTGACACAGAGAAGACAAGTAGTGACTCTGTGGCATCTTACTGTGCAGATAGACAGTGACTGCAGATGGCTGTAGGGGTGACTTGGTAATATGGGTGAATGTAGTAACCACATTGTTTTTCATGTGAAACCTTCATAAGAATGTATATCAATGAGGCCTTAATAATAACATTAAAAAACACTTGAGTTCAAGAATCCCTAGAATCAGGGCACTCCACCAGGGCCACCTTTTCTACTGGTGTGATGATTATGAGGAAGCACAAGCTCTTTTGGGCCCAAAACGTCCATTTTGCAAAATGAAAGCCACCTCTTGCCAGTTCTGTGTCAGCTGTCAGAAGATGAAGTCCAGTAAGATACGGCCTCTGTTTTGAATGAGACAGACCTGGATTTAATGACCAGCTCTAAGCTATGCATCTTCTCTAGCCCTATTAATTCCTCTTAGGTAGGTTAGAGACGTGACTGTATTTATCCCATGGTAGACAGAGGTTAGGGCGGAAATGTGAAGAACTTGGTACAGTGTCTGACACGAGGTAAGCACACCACAAACTTTAGCTACTATTCTCAGGATTGTCAACCTGTCATCACTTATTACCACCTCATCCCCTTCCCACCACCTCAGCCCTATTAGTACTTCTCAGGGAACCTACAGGCTGCTTGAGGGAGCTGCTCAGGGTTCTGTAAGGTGAAATTCATCATGCAAGTTGTTATGGAGGTCTGCAAAAAAAAATTTTTTTAACTATTAGCCAATAGCATTAGAGTTCTAACTTACTCAACAAACGTATCATGCCCACTAACTTCTCCACTAGGCCTTGAAGCTTTCTGATTTTTCCTGACCGGTCCAATTGGAATCATCCATGTCCTGTAAGATCTCAGCCCACATAGAGCATCTGCCTCATCTGGAAACTTGTAGGGAATGCGGAATTTCAGACTGCACTCTGGATGTCCTGTAGCAGGATCTGTGTTTTAGCAGAAACTCCAGTTACATCATATGTTCATCAAAACTTGAGAGAAGCCACACAATTCAGTTTCTTCATCTGTGAGATGGGAAGCCATCTATCTGCTCTACCTGCCTCACTACAATTCATGAAAGAACTGAAGGGGATGCAGGAAAGCGCCTTAGAACAGATCAGCTGTGGATTCCTCAGTGCCTCTATGTCCCTGCGCACACAGAACTGGTTGAGCATGGGTTGGCTTATGGACAGGCTCTCCAATTTGACTTCCGCATCAATTAATGAATAGCTGGACCCTCATACTATCTTTTTCTTATAACCTACATATAGTCCCTGTGAACTTCAGGAAATTCCATTAAATCGGTTTCTGCCTCAGAGGATATTCATGTTCCTGATCCTGCCTGGTCCCTGTGTGGTCAACTTTCAGAATTCAATTCCACCTACAGTTATTACTCTCACTCTATTTTATGGGTTGAGAGCCAGCTACATGATTTAATGGGTTTGAACACATCATTATTGCCATTATTTCATAGCTCACATGCCTAAAATAATACATGACACATTTTTAAATGCATCTGAAGATTTATTTTTAAAGTTTATTACCTAGGAATTAATAAAATCTACTCATTAAGTCTTGCCACCCAGGATGTCTAAGACTTGGTTCTAGCTGGCTGGTTCTAGTTGGGTGGTCAAAACAAATTTAAAGGGGATATACTCTGAGGTATCACAAGAAGGTTGGAGCCAGACACCACGGGGAAACTGGAAACTTAGAGACCAGGACGGCCGGTGCCCTCTTAGGTGGCCCAGCATGGAAACAAGTGAGCCCCTAGTGCAAAGCCCCCAGCTGATCTCACAGACTCATACCAGCACTTAGTATAAAATGTTCCTGAAACTCTCTAGAGGGCCAGTTATGAGTCAGATATTATTAGGGAAATATGAGGAACTGGGAGGCAGCCTCAGAAGACAGAATGACAAAGATCCAAGGCAAGGACTCACAAAGTCAGAAGTAAGAGACCTCCCCTGCAGGCCCTGGGACTGGAGCCCACCCGTTCAGCCTTCTCTTCACAGCAAAGTGCTGCAGAATGATCTGCATGACAAAAATACCAGAAAACCATGGGGCAACGACCCATGTTAAGGATACCAACATGACCATCGTCTCCACTGTTTCGGAATCCTCTGTTCTATCATAGAATTCCCCCATGGCCTCTGCGCACTTCCTAGTATGGCTCATTCCTCAGAGTTTCCCCAGTCTTGTCCTGGGCCCTTTGGCCACCCTATCTAAGACACCCTGGGGTTGGCTTCAGCAGCAACTTATCTCTGCGGAGACACAGCAAACATTCTGGCTCTGCTCTGACCACAGTGGTGCCTAGCTCTTTGTGGCCTGGCCTAGTACTCACAAGATGGAAACTAAGACTTGAACTGGGGATCCCGCCGGCCTATTGTCTTTTCCCCTGGAGCTGCTCCGTCTGTTATCTTATGGTCCCTAGAGCTCATAGAGTTCATTCAGTTCAAACTCTCATTCATATATGACTTCCTCTATGGGGACCACAAATGTGTCAAGCCTATCACCTGAAATCTCGGAACCCTAACTGCTTGTAACTCCACAGAAAGCTCAGAATTCTCTTCATAGTCAGCCATTATTGCAGATTCCGCTAACTCGAATTAGAATCTTTTACAACATTTTTAATATTACAGTGCATCAAAACCAATGATGCAGCAAGAATGTAATACAAATAGTCCAGTTAGGTGGGTATGACCATGCTTTTGATGCAAATTATAAATTACATCCCTGTGGAAACCACAATGAATGCTCTGCCCAACAGTTCCTCCCTTTTCCTCTGCCTGGTGCTTCCTCCTATGTCCCCTTACCCCACCTCTGCCAAGGCATGGCTTGCCCCTCCTCTTGGGAACTGTGAGTAATGAATTATCTTTTCAATGGTAATCAGTTCCTGATATATTATTGGACTTATTATATGCCAAATTTTCTGTTAATACACTATATTTTAAAACACTGGTCAAATATGAGCCCAGGTTTGATTGCCAGTCAATAGACTTGCTAAAGAAATAAGAGAGTTCTGCCTAAAGTTTTGCTGGCAGGGTTCTGAGAAGGATGTGGCCATGCAGAACATCCATCAGCCTCCCCTGCTGCGTGGCCATCTGACACCCCATATTGTGCCCAGGCTCCGGCATCAGGGCTGCTACAGGTGTTCACTTTTGTGTCCTTGCTGACTCGCTTCTAAGTGAAATTTTGAGGCTCCTGAGAGTATAAAGGCCTGAGCCATGCTGGTGTGGAATTGTCCAGAGCCAGGAGCCATCCCTAGAAGGAGAATATGACAGGGATGAGGGACTATGAACTAAGAGAATGAGGCTGGGCATTGTGGAAAAGTGGTCTAGGCCACCCCCTACACACACATACACACACACAGCTCTTTTTCTCTTCCCTGTAAAAAAACTTACCAGGGTTTGAAGTTGTGTGGCAGAGGCACATTTCTCAGATCTTTCTAGTCAGTTATTACCTTCACAGAATCAGAATCAGGAAACCTGGATTATGCACCCCCCACCCCCCCGTGTAGTATGTCTACCTAGGTAAGTCATCTCTCTTTCCGGGTGAGTAATTCCTCATCTGTACATACCATGGTGCATTAGCGGAGTCACAGCTGACAAAAGACAGTTAGGCAGTACCATCCCACAGAGATCCGTGTGCAAACCAGCCTCTCAACCAGCGTGACGTGTTTGGGGAGATTCCTCTATGGAATGTGGGGAGTGCTTCTTTTTCATTTTTAATCTTTTATTTTGAAATGCACTAGTTGTTAACATTTTGGCCAATTTGCCTTATCATTCTCTTGCTCTTGCTCTAGACACATACACACACACATCAGTACAGAAGATTTTTATCACACAGAGTCAGTAGCCACCCCAGAGATGATGAAAACTTTATGTAGAGGTAGGATGGCTATGACTTCACAGAATCTGCATGTCCCTTCTCCCCTGTCCTTCCTCTCCCGGTTAAGTTAGAAGGGCTCTTTTAAGCCGGTGAACATGCCAGCCTGGTAAGTTGGAAGGCAGGGACCTCGCTGGCATAATGAGGAAACTTGGGGTTATCCTATATCTCAAATTTAAAATATTTAATTTGGAATTCTTGAGGTTTGGCCAGACCGTGGGCTATATGGAATATGAATTTTCAAGGAATAGGAAGGAGTTTGCAGACTTGACTGATTAGGGCAAATATTTACATGTTTTGAGGAAATTTGAGTTTCTGCATTATACTTTAAAGTTAACATTTTTAGCCGCTTTTATTTTATAAGGTAGATTTTTCAAGAAGGAGAGCCCTTTAGATCTGTTTATAAATCTAAGAGAGTCTGTACAGTCTTTTTTACTGGTTGAGTTAATTCATACAATAAGCCAGTTACAGCATGGTTAGCGGGTTAATTTTCACTAGGCTGGCAGGAGAAATCAGCCTCTTAAGATAAAGTTACCAGTTTAAGTGAATAGTTTTCCACATATACACTTTAACAAGTGTAGTTTCCTATATAAGCATTCATGGTCACAATCAACAGTCCTTAAAGTATTAAACATATTTTTGAAGACAGATTTCATTAGAAACTCAACATTATGATGACAAGATATATAGATTTAAATTACATTTTAAGATATATATATGTATTTGCTATCTCTCCTAAATATTTGCTATCATTTCTCTATCTAAACAAAGTCTAGTCACAACCTAGTACTTTGATTTTTTTAATTAAGACTTGTTTTAGAGCACTTTTAGGTTCACAGAAAAATTGAGGGGCAGGTACAGAGACTTGCCAGATGCCTTTTACCCCAGCACATGCAGAGCCTCTCCCACTAACAGCACCCACCCCCTCTACCTCCCGGAGTGGTGCCTCCGTGACAGCTGACGTGACACGTCAGCATTACCTAAAGTCCATAGTTTACATTACAGTTCACTCTTAGTGTTGTATACTCTGGATTTGGACAAATATATAACGACGTATTCATCATTATAGCATCATATGGAGTATTTTCCCTGCACTAAAAATTCTGTCTGTTCTACTTATCCCCCTGCCACCCGACCCTTGGCAACCACTAATCTTTGTCTCCACAGTGTTTCCTTTCAGAGAATGTCATGTGTTGTTTTTCTTTTTTTAAACATGTTGCCTTTTAGTCTCTAAAGTTTCTTGCTGGAAATAACTTGTGGGCCTCTTTTTAAAATTTTAATCAAAACTGAATTAAATATGTATGGAGCTTCAAAAATATATTTATATAAGTGCTTTATATAGGTACAAAATTCTATCCTAAATGTCTTAATATGATCTGAAGCAGCAGACATCATCCCTGTTGTAGAAATGAAGAAAACTAAGATTTAGCAAGTCTGAGTAACTTGTCCCAAATCACACTACTTGTGAGCAACAGTCTTAGGACTGGGACCTAGACTTTTTACTCCAAAGCTCATTATTTTCCCTTTAGCTTCCTTCTCAGGAATGCAACCACTAGTTCAATAGTCCATGTCTCCTGAGGCAACATAATTCATTCCACGTGAACCTGCAGAAGAGCATAGCAGCAGTTTGGGTTAGCACTGGCCATCTTGTTTGGGAAATGTAATCCAGGAGAAATGCATTCTTTCCTACTCACCACGTGCGCGTTCTCTCTGGCTGCCTCCATTCTACACAGCCAGAAGTCTGCACCAACAGCCATGGATGTTTCTCTTTGTCTCGGCAGTGGGTTTCAGCCCTGGGCAAGTTCACTATGGATTCAGTAGTGCCGAGAAGTGACAGTGGAATGTTCTTGGGGTAAAAGGGTTTTTACCTGGCTTTATTCTCCCAGTGAGAGTTTGAGCACTAGAATCATGTCTGCATCCAGCTGTCTGCAGGTCCATAATCCTCCTCCATCTCTGCCTCCTCGCAGAGCACTGGGCAGAGCTCTTTATACAGTGACTCAGTGAATAATAGCTTATTGCCTACAGGTGTGGAACCAATAGCCCAGCAGTAGCCAATAATTCCATTAAGTAGTTTAGGGTCAGGTGAAGATCCTGGCCATAGGCACTTCCATTTCCCCATACTCTTCGTCCTCTGGGGTAATAGGATTCCATAAACTGCCAATACCTGAGAAGGCTTCTTAATATCTTAGAGCAAGAAGTGGATGCTACCACTTCATATCTGGATGTTTCCTCTACAGATCCAGCTTCTCTCATCTTTTGTATAGCTTCAGGGATATCAGTCTTTCTTTTCTTCCTTTCAAAACCTCTTGATATATTTCCAAGTTCCAAGTTCTTATCAAGAATTCCATCCCCCTCACAAGTTCCCATTCTAAGCATTTGATCTGTCCTAAGAGCCTCTTCATCTCTTCTAATAAACCAGTTTTGGTTGTATCATAAAACTTATCATCTTATCTTCAAACTCAGTTCCTATGTGATTAGTGATTGCCCCATGCACAAAACAAACAACGTTACTAAGGTGGTTTTGTGTGTGTGTTCGGACTTCCTGAATTTTAGTACATCATCATGGTTTCCCTTGAAAACATCTACTAAAAATTAATAAAATTCTGTTTACAGTTAAATTCATCATGCAGGGACTTTTAGGAAGTATCCTATTAAACACCATCCAAGCATTTAATAACATACCACTGTAAATTAATTTATCATGTATATTAGTATATTTAAAATCTCTCAAAGTTATTTTAATACAATTTCTCAAAAATATTTCAGCACAAAAGTTTTATGGCAAGCTATTGACATCCATGGAACGCCAATTCAGGAAATGTTAGTCTAATTGTATTAAGGCATCTGAATACATTAAAATATGGAAAATATTTTAAATGTCCTGTTGGGAACTTGAAGCTGTAGTAATTTAAGTGATAATTTACAATGATAAACATTTGATGGATCCCTGAAGGCAAATAAACTGACCAGTGTTTGTTGAGTGGGGAAAACAAAATAGATCCTATTTTTTTTTGTTTAACAAACATTCTTGAAATCCCTAAGAAAAATTGAATGGTGAAAACTGGATCTTTTGTGACTCAGGAATGTTGTAACCCTAGGCAATCATCATTTAGTACTAGAAAACATATTTATTGTGATCAAGTTAAATGCTAATTCTATATAGGACATACAGAATGGGCCCAAATCAGTGATAAATAAAAATGAGAGTGAATTGCTTGCATATTTTTTGTGACAAAGTGAGCACATGTCAATTTCACATTAAAAATAAAAGCTGAACTGGAATTTTAATAGAGGATGATGAGATGGAAAGAAATCATGGGAAGGATATGCCTGATAAGAAAAAGCATGGAAATGTTTTTGAAAACCATGTGTAGGCGACAGCCCTTTTATTTACTTGGTATGAACCTCTAAATTTAATATTATGTCAATTGATTATATTTACCCAATGACACTTATTAGATCAATATCAAGTCTTGAAGCTTTATTATGTACCTTAAGGCAAAACTAACATTTGGTAAATGTATCTGGAAATTAGGCTATTCCATTAGTAGAGGTGGGGAGCCAGAGTTTGTTATTCTCATGAGTTGATGGTGTCATGGAATTCCAGGGTATAAAGTGTATAATTATTTCCTTAAGGGTTTATTGTCAGTATTACCTACATTAGCTTATCAGAAAATTCCAAGTAAGATTTCTTTCCTGAGGAGCAGAACAGACAGCACAGTCTCCTGGTAGGAAAAACACTCCCCAAATTGGGCCAGGGATTTCCTCTGGTCTAACATTCCATGGGTTCCATTCAAGTCAGTTACACAAAGGAGGCAGCAAAGGAGAAGGAGGCCCAGAAATAGGCAAAGGAACCCAAACTGAGGACCCTATTGCTTTATGTCCCACAAACGCCATGGGACTCCTCACGCCTGACCTGTTTGGAGCTAATTACTGGAGGGTGATGAAAATGTCTGTTAAAACAGGCAATGATATGTGCAGTCCTAAACATTTTGCTTTAATCAAAGAATACAATGTAAACTTATTTACTATGTTAGTAACTGTTTTCTATTCACTATATTTGTTCTTTGTTCCTTTTCTCCTCCTTTTTTCTGCCTTTTCTGGTGATAATTGACTATTTTAAGTAATTCCATTTTATCTTTTTTTAACATATTATACTTCTAAAAGAAATTTAAATGGTTGGCCTGGACTTTGAAATACACATTTATGATTAATCTAAGTCCACCTTCAAATAATATTATTCTACTTCACATGTAGTGCAGGCAAACAGAGTATCCCACTTTCTCCTGCCTGTTCCTTAGGACATCACTGTCTTTCATTTCACTTATCCATATGATATAATCATCCAATGCACCGTTATTATCATTAAGACAAACAGCTATATTTTGGATCAATTAAGGATCATAAAAATCAATTATTTTAATATAGCTTTTCTTATTCCTTCTCTGATACTTTTTCTTTCTTTATGTAGATCCCAATTGCTGACAATATCAATTTCGTTCTCCCTGAAGAACTTTCTTTAACATTTCTTGCAGGACAGGTCTGTTGGCAATGAACTCCCTGTCTTCTTTTCCTGAGAAAGCCTCATTTCTCCTTTGCTTTTGAAGGATAAATTCGCTGAATATAGAATCTAGATTGGTAAGTTTTTTTCCTTTTATTGTTTTAAGTGCTTCACTCTCTTCTTGTATGGTTTCTGATAAATCTGTTGTAATTTTTATCCTCATTCCTCTATATGTAAGAGTTCTCCTCTGGCTTCTTTCAAGATCTTCTCTTTGCAGTTGGAATAGATGTGTAAGTGCAGTCACATGGTACTTATCCTTCTGGTTTTCTGGGCATCCGATTCTGTGGTTTAATGGCTGTAATTAATTTTGGAAAATTCTTGTACATTATTACTTCAAATTTTCTTCTGTTTCTCTTTCTGATATTCTAGTTATATTTATGTTATATCCTTTGAAACTGTCCTACAGGTTTTAGATGTTTTGTTCAAGTTGGGTTTTCTTTTTGTTTTCATTCCTTTTTCTCTCTGCATCTCAGTTTCAGAAAGTTCTGTTGCCAACTCTTCAAGCTCATTAATTCTCTCCTAGCTGTGTCTAGTCTACTGATGAGTTTGTGGAAGGTATTCTTTTCTGTTATAATGTTCTTGACATCTCGCATTTCTTTTTTATTCTTAGAGTTTCCATCTCTCTACTTACATTATCTCTTTTTGCATGTTTTCTACTTTTACTATTGGAGTCCTTAACACATTAATCATAGTATTGAAAATACACTATCTGATCATTTCAAATCTGTGTCATGTCTGAGTCAGGTTTGGATGTTTGTTTTGCCTCCTCAGGTAGTGGGTTTTCTTGCTTTTTACCATGCATTATAATTTTTTGTTGAAAGCATACAGTACTGGGTAGTAGGAACAGAGGTATATAGGCCATTAGTGTGAGGTTTTATGCTTATCTGGCTAGGAGTTGGGCTGTGTAATGTTTGCTGTAACTATATGTGCCAACAGCTTCAAATTCCTCTAGTGTCCTTGTTTATGTCTCCCCTGTTGTCTTTGGGTCCCCTAAGAACTCCACTCAAAGTCGGAATCTTGCAGCTCTTTCCACTGTAATCCCCTGGAATCCCATTGGTGTTGTAGCTAGGTAATTAATCTGTCTTTTAGAGAGCCTGTGTCCCTGGGCTAGAACCTTCATTAGTGTTTGTTTCCTATATCCCCCATCTTGCTTACATGAGATTGGAGGGATAGTGGGACTATTGTCAGAGAAATATCCTTCTCCCAGTTGGGCTAAGACTCTGGTAATGTCCCCCACCTCCAGAATAGGCTTTTGTAATGGAGAATGCTTGGTCATATTTCACAATAGTTGCTTTCCCCTATAGTGTCTCTACATGTCATGGGTTTTATCCCAAATATAAAGACACTACAGTCCCTAACACTACAGCCCACAGGACGGTTTCATTCTCAAACTAATCCACAATCAGCCTCCAGCTAATTCATCAAAATGACCACTTACGTGTTCATTCCTGTCTGTGATTGCAGTAGTTCTTCTCCAAGAAAGCAGATCTTGACTATGACTCTCTGGATTTGCCTGTCTCTCCAGATTTCAGGGTGGTGATTTGTCCTGCAAATCCAGTAGGCCCAAGAAACAACGATTTTTAGTTTTTCAGCTTTTTCTTATTGTAAAGGCAGAAGTGACAACTTCCAAGCTCTTTCCCAGACCTACAACTGGAAGTGGAAGCTGCATTTTCATAAGTGTATCACAGATCCAACAGATTCCAACTGAAGAAATGCCAGAGTTTTTAAAGCACTCTTCCTCACTTTCACAGCAACCAACAAACACTTGAGAAATTTATTGTAACTAACTCATCTTGGTTGCTCAGTGAAACAAAACCCCTGGGGAACATGGCTAAGCAGGCTTAATTCAATGTCTCTGAAACAAGTTCCTTAAATATTCTGCAATTCAAATTTTCCACTCATTCAGAATTATCTTTTCCACAATTCGTTTTCATTTGTGATGATATAGTATATATTTAATTTTAAAGGTGTATGTGTATGATTATAGCTCTGCTAAAATGAATACATCTGGGTAGAAGGGAATTCAGAGAAATGAAACAGTATTTTAGCAATTTTTATAGTTTAAAAAATAGAAACATGTACAGCTAGTGGTAGAAATAACACACACACACACACACACACACACACAAAGAAACTCAAAAGTTGGTCAAATCAAATAAAAGAATTATTAATCTAATACTATGTTCATAAAAACTTCAGTGTCTTATTATTGACGGCCTTCCAGTAAGTGTTGTGCAAATTTAACTACATTCCTTTTGTCCACTAAGCCATTAATGTGAAACAAATCTGACATACACACATCCATTTCAATCTTGCTTATAATACAGGAAAAGTGTCAAACCAAGCAACACGGACAGTAAAAATTTCACATCATATTCAAATACAGAAGTGGACATTGGTAAGAAGTTCGGTATGGAAAATTCAGTATTAAAATAAAGAACTCAGAATGTCTACTTACTCTGCTTAGATTGGGCAACGAAATAGAGTTTTAACACTATTAAACAAAAGTAGATATTCAAATAAGGAAAACTCGAGGCACCATCTTTCAGGGCATTTGGCATACACTGCACATTTCCTGGGGTGTAGAGAAAATAGTTGAATGTTGAAAACATGCACTTGGCTCTATATCCCAGGACATGAAGCAATAGGAGAATCAGAAACAAACAAGACCATTGAATGAAAGTTGGTAGATCCTTATGACAACCCAATGAAATCATTAAGAAATTGTTAGATTTTCTTTAAATGGAAAATAAAATGATGGTTGGGTTTTTTTTATTAAATATGGTTTCTAAATGCTTGTTTCCATAAAAGATAGTGAGACATATCTCTTAAAAGAGTTCCATTTGGAAGTGATCTGGAAGCCTGCAATCACTGTGGGCAAGATGCCAGTTGTGTTCACATTCAGGAAATCAATCAGTAAAATTTCATCAGCTAAATGTCTGATGATAGAGGAAAATAAATTTTTTTTTAAAGAAGAAGATATCTCTTCATGATTAGACAAGGAGCAAGAGGATTTCTTACTTTAGATATGCCATTTAAATTTACTTGAAACCTTTATTGCTTCACTATTTTTTCCAGCCACATGTGAAGTGATAGACAGAAACAGAAGAGTGAAAAAGTTATGGCCATTAAAAATCTCTCAGGTGAAATAGAAGCTTTAAAACTGTTCTAAGAATATGAAGTTGAGCTACCTATAGACCTAGGAGCCCTAATCAAACTAAAAATAACAAGATGAATTGTTCTGCTCAAGCTTTAGGAAAGAACCAAGTTATAAACAGACCATAATTATTAACAGATATGGGTTACTCCCAAAGGTGGTATTTTAAAATAGCAACTATTCTTTGCTTTATCTTCTAATTTCAAGAGCAATTAAAAATCCTTGAAAACCAGAGAAAACCTCTTTCACAAAAAAATATCATCTACAAAAATATCATCCCTTTGATTCTGTCACCTTTTTCTGTTTATCAATCCTATTGAATCTTATTTCCTTTCTTATTTAGTTTAGACACTGTGAATAATCATTATAACTAGTCCCTTACATTTACCCAACTCCCTTCCCCTTCTGTTGCTCTGCAAGTTTTCTGCCTGAAAAAAATTTTCCTATGCTTGCCTAACCGCAACCCTGGCAAATCCAGTTCTCCACCTATTCCCCCAGGCCTGCACCCAAATGGCTGAGTCCTGGAGAAACTCCTACTACCATGCTGACTTGTCTTAGTTTGAATTCATAGCCACAAACCGTGAGCAGGCCCTCAGTACTGCCTGGAACCCCTACATTTTCCTGTTAAACTCAATATCATGCTTTCTCCTCTTCTCAAACTTCCAACCCTCTGCCTTCCTCCTTAATTCTTAATTGTCAACCCTTATATGGCTATTAGTTTACAGAGAAAATAAAAGTAGTCAGAAGGGCGAATCCCCATGGCGGTCCATCCACTAGCTCCATCTATGTCCCTGGACATTGCCTTCCCTCCCATCCCTAAAATGGATAATCACACTCTTAAGGCTAATTTTCTTCTATACTGGGTCATTTCCATTTTTTAAAAATGCTGTTATATCTTCCACCTTTTAAGAACCAAAATTTTTTTTAATTTATATATCAATATCCTTCTCTGGCCCATTTCTCTGCAAAACTTCCAGAAAGAGCTAGCTCTGCTTACTATCTCCAAGCCCTCTTCTTTGATTCATTCAAGGCCACTACTCCCCTAAACGGCCGTCAGAATCGTCAGTGATTTCAATGTCCTCAGATCCAGTGGTCAATCCTCAATCATCTACCTCATTCTACTCGACCTGTCAGCCACATTCGATGTAATTAACCCCTTGTTCCTTCATGGAGCACTTTCTTCATGTGGCTCTGGCTATAATGCCACACTCTTTACTTTTCCTTGTCCATCACTGCCCACTCTTTCTCAGTCATTTTACCTGGCCAAAAATAAGCAGAAAGCAATAATTAAGGGCCAGAAAAAGGATCTGACAATCAGTTACCACTTGCTTTGCCAAAGCGGTTGAGAGCACAGGTTTAGAGGTGAGACAGATCTGAGTCTGAGTCCTCACTTGCATGTACTTGCTCTACCACCTGGAGCAAGTTAGTTACTCTGAGTGTTCTGATTTTTTAAAATATGGCTAAAATCCTACAGAGTTCTAAGAATTACAAGACATAATGTTCTTAACCGGTCCCTGGCACAGAATAAGCATTTAAAATGTGTTGACTTTATTCATTTATTATTTTTAAGACATTATTATATACTACTACTAAACTCACCACCAGTATATTTCATTAAGTAACAGCAGTTGTGCACACATGTGCTCTATCAGAATTCTCCAAGGGGTAAGGGACTGTTTACTAGCTTTACTTACAAGATTCTTCACTCTATGGTTAGGTAAGTATACCCAGCACAGGCATCTACATATACTATTAGGGGCTTCGTTAATTTAAGACTTACTGAGGAGTACATAAAGACTTTTTGAGAATAAATGAACCCACACTCATATGAGATATCTATTCAATGCACTGTACATACCCACTAGAAAGTGTTTCCCACGTGTTTCCTATTCCCTGCACTAAGGAGCTGACAAAAGCCTTTGCAGTGAGGCTAGAAGAGAGCCTCTAGCTCATCTGGTCAGAATTTCTCCTCGGTGGGTTCAGTGAAGCTCTATATGATTAGTTGATCTGTGCTGGTATATCTTTTACTTTGGTTCAGTTGTCTTGTTACTGATCTTACTTCCAGCTTATGTAATTCTTCGGAGTCTTCTCTGAGTCTTGAGTCATCTTATTAATCCTAGCAGCAGCTAAGTGATACATGAGTCCGTAACAATCCCTTTCTCCTTTATTCATTGAACAGATGTGCAAAAAAGCTACTATGTGACAGACCTCATGCCAAGGTAACAGAAAGCAAGACAAGCACAGAATCCGACCTCTCCTCTGGGAGCCAGAGCTTAATGAGGAACACAGACATTGATGTGTGTGTGTTCATGTGTGTAATAAGAACTGTAATGAGTGAATTACAGAGTTCTCTGCAAACACAAGGAAAGTGCCACATCCAGACTTCAGTACTGGAGAATTGAGGGAGTTTCATTTAAAGGAAGGATTTTTAAGCCTTTTGACCATGACCTATACTAAGAAACACAATTTAGAGGACAACCCAACACACACACACACACACACACACACACACACACACACACACTACACAAAACCAAAACAGACATTTCTTGAAACAACACAGTTTTTCTATTCTATTTCATATAATTCTATATTTTTTCCCTTGTTGATAAATACCTACTACATTAATTTTATGGCCCTTTAAGTGGTGATAACACTGATCTAAAGTTTGAAAAACACTGATCTAAAGTGAACACAAAAGGTGAGTATCACTTAACCAGCTTTGGGGTAGAATAGGGATTGAGAGTAGCAGACACATGTTCCAGGCAAAAAATACAATGCACAAGGTCCCTGACATGAATGCATGTTATTCACTTCCTCTCACTCCTAGAGTTGTGATCATGATCAATTCGCAACCATCTCCTGTGTCCACTTCCTTCTAGGGTGCCTTCCTGTACTGCTGAGACTGGGAAGTAAACACTCCACTTCCCAGACTCTCTTGCAGCTAGATTCTACATTTGAAATAGTCTCTGCAAACTAGCTGCAGTATCATGATTTAGAAATTGGAATTGAATCAGACTCAGCTTGCTCTAGATTTTAGATGGTTCTGGCTGGAAGCAATGTCTTAAGGACATGGCATCTACATGATAGTGGCCAGGCACAGGGTTCTGCTATGTAGTCACCAACTTTGGCTGCTGAGAGGTAGTTGTGCCTGTGGTGATAGCAGCTATGACAGTATATTCTTAATTTCTGCTCCCTTTCCATAATTTTGAAAACAGCTAGCTCCCTACAATAAATCCCTTTAAATACTTAAGCTATGTCTTGGGTCAGGTTTCTCAGAGGCAGGCCCAGAGATGAGGTATTTTGTACAAGTGATTTATTAAAGAAGTGTTTCCAGGAGAAACCATTAAGGGGGTGGGGAAAGTGGGACCGGGAAAGGATGCAGCTAAGTGAAGATGCAGTTTTAGGTATGGTTCCAGTCTCATCCAGATCCCACAGAAATACTCTGGGGTAAGTTACATCTCAGAGATTGGCCTACATTGAGGCAAGGCAACTGGGCTTTCATACCCTCGTGCTGTCTGTTACTGGCTCTGGGCCACATTGCAGGGCAATGGGGGATGCTCTGTGCTTGCAGACAAAGTGCCTCCAAGAACATGAGGGCAGTCCTTTGGAGAGGTGCAGGTTGTTAAAAGAAAAGGCCTATAGAAAACTGGAGACAGGCACACAGAAACATTAAAAGGGACCCACAGGGACCTAGGAGGTACAAGGAGGACAGTTTCTCTATAGAATGTTTCTGTAACAATTATCAATGACAAATACAATCATCAAAAAGTTCACAAGTTACTGATTATTCATTTATATTCATTGTCATTTGGGTTGTCATTACCCACACTAATAATGCTATTGAAGTTGAACCTGTAACTAAAATAGGTTGTTTCTAGAATTGCCATCATATATGTAATCATTATTAAGCAAAAGTCTAGATTCAGCCCTTTGGACTTTAGATTTTCTATGTCAGATATGGGATTTTGTTAAAACGTGTTGGCTTTTGTGTTAATTTTCATAGACATTTAGTAAAAAAATAAAAGCAATGAAAATCTTGGTAAATTGGAGTTGGAGGTTAATATGGCTACATCCTTTCTCCATGCATTAGGGTGCCAAGATCCCTTACAACTCCAGGTGCCAGTTTTTTAGATTCCCCCGCATGGTTTCCTCCTTGAATGTGCAGTGTTTCTTCCCAACCCCCAAAAGAAATCTGAATTATTTTACTTTCCTGTTATCTATTTCAGTCTAGTTAGGATTTACTGTTACATAATACTTATTTCTCCCAAAGTACTTTTCATTCTTCAGAATACCAAGTTCACAAGCTTGGTTTACCCCAGATGATTAACAAACCATAACTAATTCCCTCCTGTTCTCCTTTTCATTTAAAAATTTAACAAAATAAGGGGAATGTGTATTTTTTTTAAATGTCCAAGATCAAAAGAAGAAAGTACTTGTATTTTTGACAGTGAAAAGAATTGAAATTCTCTTTGATTTTCTGATAAAAATCACATCCAGTCTTTTGCTGACAAAGATGTAAATAGCAGCAAAAAATATCAACTGGGTTCTTATCTATATATCAAGAACATAACTTGAGTATAATGCAGTGGCTTTAATTTAGACATGGATATCTTGTTTATTGCTGGTAGTATCATTAGAAAGCATTGGCAGGTTACTCATATCTAGGCATCTTAGATCATTAGTGTCTGGCTCTTCTCATTAAAACCATGACTTGGCACTTAGCCACCCAATAGGGGAACCCCTTAGCTTTCTCCCCAGGACAGTCTACATGACAGAAGTCAACACAGATCAACTCCATGATTGCTATACCTATTGATACCTGCTGGCAAAACTGTGGCCTTCCCCAAGTGATGAAAATTATATTCCTTATATTCCCATGGACTAGGGACGAATGTGGGGGAGGGATGGGTGATGGAAAACATTCCAGGTGTCTTGATTTAAACAATTCCAAGTCTGCTCTCTACATAAGGCCCACTCAAAGAAAAAAACCCTGCTCTCACTGTCTCCTTTAACTAAACTAAAACAGTAAGGCAATATTATCAACTGAGGCTAAGGCTACCCAAGAAACAAAAATGATTATAATTACTAATTTAGATATAATATGATGGTACAAGATAATAACATTATACCGTAAAATGTGAGATTCTGCCAAAGCTGAACTCAGAGGAAAATTCAGTCTTAATGCATTTTTGTTAAGTATAAAAATAACAAAAAATGAAGTAGCATTTAACCCAAAAATTCAGGAAAAAAGCAACAAAATTAATTTCAGGAAAGCACAAAGAAGAAAATGCAAGAAGAAATAAGAAAATTATATACTAGAACAGCATTAGAGGTAAGTACATGTAGGAGTGGGTTATCTGAAAAGACCAATAAAATAGACAAAAATTTGGGAAAACTAACCAAACACATACTTACACATAAAAAGCCACAAGTAAAAACATTAGGATTAAGAAGGGAAGTATTACTATAGATAAGAAGGAAATATAAAAAATTCATAAGAGAATGCCATATAAAACTTATAATAAATTTAAAAATCTTCTTGTAAAGGATGATTTTCTAAGGAAATATAACTATTACTAGTAACTGTTGTTCCAGAACAAACTCAGGAGTTTAAGACAATTTACTATTTTTCATGAGTCTGTGTGTCAGCTGGATGGTTCTTCTGGTCTTGCTGGGCTCACTCCTTAATTTGCAGTCACCTCTGCTGATCTTGCCTGGGACCTTGCACATGTTTAAGGGATGACTGGTCATAAGCTGCTCTAGGATGGCCACTTCAGTTTCCTCCTTGTGCTCACTCATTCTCCAGAAGGCTAGCTTGGGCTTATTCGCTTAGAGGTAGCAGATTCCAAGAGCAAGAGCAGAATTACACAAGTTCACCTGAGGCCCAAGCTTTGTAACGATGCACTGTCACTTCTAACAGATTCTATTGGCCAAAGCAAGGCCAGCCCAGACTCATGATTCAGCGAAAAGGAATCTACATCTTGATGGGAAGAGCTACAAAGCCACACTGCAAAGGAAATAGATACAAAAAGGTCATTAACTGGATCCATCCATGCAATCGAGGTACCACAAAAACTGACTAAAAAGAAAATCTTAATATATCATGAAAGACACCGAAAGGGTTGTCAAAGAACTGCTCCCAAAATGTGTCAAACCCAATGTGTTCCTCTGGCAAGGTCTTTCAAATATTGAAGAAAGAGAATTTCTATGCTACAATACTAGCTCGGGGTGTAATGAAAGTAAAACATTAGCAAACAAATACAGCAGAACACCAAAAATATGAAACCCCAGGATCATGGAATGGTTTATCTTAGAAATTCAAAGATAGTTTAATATCAAAAATCTATTGATATTATTTATCACATCGATCAAAGGAAAATGTATTTCAATCATCTTAATTAAATGCTAAAATGTATTTGGTAAGATTTATTATTCAATTACTAGTAAAGTAAGAATAAAAGAAACATGTAAAGTTGTCTTAAAATTGTTTCAAGCCAACATCCAATAGCATGTTTAAACATGTAGATTGGGTAAGATTATAGTTACTGCATTAAAAAAGCGATGAGGGGTTTATGGTTCATTATTAAGTACTTCTGGGAAATGGTAAGCATATATTAAACTAATTTAAACAAGTATGTTTACAATAGATATTTTAGAGTCTTTAATATACTAATATCTGTTTCTGAAACATATATAAGTATTGAATTCTTTTTCTAAAGAATATCAGAAGGGACTTTGAGAACTGCTACAAAGATAGTCTCTTTTCAAACAGATAGAAGGCAAGAACAAATTCTTTCACCACCATGATTTAAAATCATTCTGGAAGTACTGGCCAATGCAATCAGAGAAGCTAACAAAACAAGGGATATATATTTTGAAAAACAAAAGACAAAAATCATTATTTCTGCTGATGATTGCCTTCCTGGAAGACCATGAAAAACAGTTGGAAGACTATTAAAACTAGTAAGAAACCAGAATTTTACTAATTAATACATAAAAGTCAGTAAGTACCCTATATTTTAATATTAGTTCATTAGAAATTATACTATAGAACAACAAAAATATACTATAGACACAAAATGTCTAAAAATAACTTACAGAACATGCAGGACCATAACAAAAAAACAAAAGTAATACAAGAAAAATTTTCTGAAAACACAAAAAATTAAAAGGACAAATGTAGTATGTCTCAAGTTGAAAAATTCAACACTGCAGAAATGTCAATTTTACCTAAATTAGTCATTTAAGAAACTTCACCAAATGATTAAAACTTTCTTCTGGAAAAGTAGGAATAATAACCAGGAACCAAACATAGAAACTATAAGAGAAAAGAACATGCCTAGATGTCAAAAAAAAAACACCATTAATATTAAAAAGGTACACAACAAACTGAGAAAAATATTTGCAGTATATATGACACAGCAATAAATACCTGAGATATTTTAAAAGTACAAATAAAATAATTTTGAACAATTTTTTATTATTTAAGTACAAATAAAATAATTGTAAAAGTACAGATTGTAAAAGTAGGTAATTATAATTATATAATTATTATAATTATATAATTATAATTATGATAAAAAACAATTGTAAAAGTAAGTAATTATAAGAAAGCTAGTCTTATAGTTGATATTTCTTGAAATTTTTAGAAAAAATGTACTCTTTTATATGGTTTCTTGCACAGGAAAATCTGGATATATTATGAAAGTTTTTTCTCCTAGATGTCCTCTCCATTTCAGAACAACAATATCCACATGTTTACAGAAAATTCCACTTACTATATATAGGATTTCCATCCTTAGCCCCACCCCACCCTAGGATAATGACCTCTAGGCCTCAGTAATTTCCAGAAATATTTTTCCCCTACCCAGAAGGATTTAGGAAAACAGCATAACGGGGGTATTCTTGCTCTAAATCCCATCTTTCCCAGAGTTACATATCAATGTGAATTGAAGATGTGCTTTTTCCTCCTCATTCTGCCTAAGGTCCTCCAATCTCAACTCACACACACATGTCTTCCAAGGAGAAATAATTATCAGAGTGCAGTTTAAAACTGGTGTGTGTGCACATATAAATATGTGTAATAATAAATGCAAATTAAGACTACAGAAAGATAGCGTTTATTTATACAACTAGCAAAAGTTAAACATAATACCCAGAATTGGGACTGATCTGATGTAATGGGTGCTGTCATATAATAATAAGGGAGAGTATTAAATTGTTCAATTTTATACTGCCAATAGGAATTAGACATCAAAATGCATAAAAATATGTACACCCTTTGAATCAGAAAATTTGTTTCTGGGAATTTATTCTAAATAAATAGTTGAGTAAATGTCTATAGGTCAGGAATGGCTGTTACGATTTTCTTATAAAAGCAAAATACATCAAAATACATGCATATATAGTGGAATACTATACAGCCATTAAATATCATGATATAGCTGTATATGAACTGGCTGAACATTAGAATTACCAGGGGAGGTTTCCAAAAATACATATTCTTGGACGTCATCCCCTGAGAGTCTGAGTCGGTAGGTCTGGAATATGTCTGGGAATCAGAATTTTTAAAAAACTTTCTAGGGAATTTTGATGCAGAGGAATTCCCTTATCAGATATGAAAGTTTATTTTTAAATTATCTGAATTATAATAGTGTGTGATATTGATACCGGAAGTATAGACCCTAATGGAACACAATAAAAGGCGCAGGATTTTATACCTTTGGAGAAAGGATGGATTATTCAATATAAAGCACTGTGACTACAGCCTGACTACTTGGAAATGTACTGACCAAAAACATTTCCAAGACTAAAAATTAAATGTTAAAATGAAACCTTAAGGGTGCTAAAAGGAAACACACACACACAAATAGTTGTATATGAAAATGGTTACATAACCTTGGAAAAAGATCCTTGCTAGGGGCTTCCCTAATGAAAAATTCTTCTTTTGCATACCTGAATTCCCAGAGACAAGACTTTGTATTTATAATTTTTAAACTATGAAATAATGTATTGAAACATTATATAATTTCTTCCTCTGGTCTCTTTAAAACACCCAAATAACTTTCAAAATTTATTTTTAAGTCAAAATGCAAGTAGTGAAGCTTCCTTGGGTTACAGGGTTGGAAAAGACTCCTTTTTTTCAACCTAAAATTTCCCACCTGAAAGATTATCATAGTTGATAATAATTATAGCAAATGGATATAACAATATACCTTATTGATTTATTTACTGT
>JAVSCE010009335.1:0-21577 GCA_032199065.1 Smutsia gigantea
ATTTAATACAACTAATCCTGAAAGAGAAACAGGAAAGAAGGCTGCAACAGACTGCATACAAATGAAGAAAAGAGCAGACCTCACGGAACAGGGTAATGTACCAAAGCTGTGACCCGGCGGGGCCCAAGCCCTTCCCCTAACCCAGCTCACCAGTGGGAGGAAGAGAAACAGAGCAGGGAGGGCGTGGAGGCCTGGAACTGCTGAACACCTAGCCCTGGAGATCTGCTCTGGGAGCATGAACCTACATTGCATAGTGCTATCGTGATTTAGTGCAGTTGGAAAGCTAAGAGAGGCAGAATACGTGTAGGGGTGGAAATTCCAGCTGCTTTTAGAAAACAGGGATTCATATCCAGCTGATCTGGGTGGGTAGCCTGAGAGACTTCCTAAAAGTGAGAGGGCTGATAAAGGGGCAAGGATTGCACAGAGCTTATGGCTCAGGATAAAGGACAGGTAGACAAAATTGTCTGGGTGCACTCTGCCCAGCAGGTTTGGAGCTTAAATAATATTCAGGCGCTCCATCCCCCTGGCTGGCTCTGCAGCTCCAAGGCCACCCACCATGATACGCAGCCTGCTGTGTCTTCCTCCCGGCTAGCCTGCACCTGGCTTAGGCTTGCAAACTGGCAACCCCTGCCCTGGCATCAGGCCAGCCAGAGGGAAGCCCCACCTTTGGCAGCTACAAACACAAAGCATAGAGGCTTACACCTATGTGTTCAGCCCACTGATTCTGGCAGTGGAGACAGGAACAGCAGCTGGGAAGAAGAAAACAGCTCTTTCCTCCCCCCAAGCACTAACACCACTCCCCTGTGAACCCCGACATTGCTCCAGGGGCTGAGCAGCTCCATAGAGTAGAGTTCTGGGCACTAGAGGGCACCACAGGCAAATTATGAAACGTCAAAAGAACCTGGTTCAAAGCAAAATTATGAACACACTTGAGAAAGATTCAAATGAAATTAACCTCATGAATCATCCTGAAAGATATTTCAAAATATAAATCATTAACATGCTCATGGAGGTACAGAAAAATATTCAAGAACTCAGGAACGAATTTAGGACGGAGATCCAATCATTGAAGAGCACAATAGAGGGTATTAAAAGCAGATTAGATATGGTGGAGGAAATGATAAATGAAATAGAAATTAGAGAAGAGGAATACAAAGAAGCTGAGGCACAGAGACAAAAAGGATCTCTAGGAATGAAAGAATATTGAGGGAACTGTGTGACCAATCCAAATGGAACAATATTTGCATTATAGGGGTACCAGAAGAAGAAGAGAGAGAAAAAGGGATAGAAAGTGTCTTTGAGAAGGTAATTGCTGAAAACTTCCCCAATCTAGGGAAGGAGATAGTCTCTCAGGCCATGGAGATGCACAGATCTCCCAGCACAAGGGACCCAAGGAGGACAACACCAAGACATATAGTAATTAAAATGGCAAAGATCAAGGATAAAGACAGACTATTCAAAGCAGCCAGAGAGAGAAATAAGATCACATACAAAGGAAAACCCATCAGGCTTTCATCAGACTTCTCAACAGAAACCTTACAGGCCAGAAGGGAATGGAATGATGTATTTAATGCAATGAAGCAGAAGGGCCTAGAACCAAGAATACTTTATCCAGCAAGATTATCATTTAAATTTGAAGGAGGGATTAAACAATTTCCAGATAAGCAAAAGCTGAGAGAATTTAGTTCCCACAAACCATCTCTACAGTGTATTTTGGAGGGACTGCTATAGATGCAAGTTTTCCTAAAGTTAAATAGCAGTCACCCGAGGTGATAAAAAGGGACAAAGAGTACAGAATATGATACCTAATATATAAACAATGGAGGGGAAAAAAAAGAACCTTTAGATTGTGTTTGTAATAGCATACTTAGTGAGTTAAGTTAGACTCTTAGATAGTAAGGAAGTTACCCTTGAACCTTTGGTAACCGTGAATCTAAAGCCTGCAATGCCAATAAGTACATACCTATCAATAATCACCCTAAATGTAAATGGTCTGAATGCACCAATCAAAAGACACAGAGTAATAGAACGGATAAAAAAACAAGACCCAACTATATGCTGCCTACAAGACACTCACTTCAAACCCAAAGACATACACAGACTAAAAAGTGAAGGAATGGAGAAAGATATTTCATGCAACTAATAGGGAGAAAAAAGCAAGTGTTGCAGTACTTGTATCAGACAAAATAGACTTCGAAACAGATAAAGTCACAAGAGACAAAGAAGGACATTACATAATGATAAAGGGGTCAATCCAACAAGAGGGTATAACCATTATAAATATCTATGCACCCAACATAAAAGTACCTACATATGTAAAACAAATACTAACAGAATTAAAAGGGGAAATAGAATGAAATGCATACATTCTAGGAGACTTCAACACTCCACTCACTCCAAAGGACAGATCAACTAGACAGAAAATAAGTAAGTAGACAGAGGTATTGAAGAACACATTAGAAGAGATGGACCTAACAGACACCTACAGAACTTTCCACCCAAAAGCAGCAGGATACACATTCTTCTCAAATGCACATGGAACATTTTCCAGAATAGACCACATACTAGGCCACAAAGTGAGCCTCATTAAATTAAAAAAGTTAGAAATTGTACCAACCAATTGCTGAGATCACAAGGGTATAAAACTAGAAATAAATTGTACTAAGAAAACAAAAAGGCTCACAAACACATGGAGGCTTAACAACATGCTACTAAATAACGAATGGATCAATGACCAAATTAAAACAGAGATCAAGCAATATATGGAGACAAATGTAAACAACAGCACAATGCCTCAACTTCTGTGGGATGCAGTGAAGGCAGTTCTAAGAGGGAAGTATATAGCAATCCAGGCCTATTTAAAGAAGGAAGAACAATTCCAAATGAATAGTCTACATTCACAATTATTGAAACTGGAAAAAGAAGAACAAATGAACCCCAAAGTCAGCAGAAGGAGGGACTTAATAAAGATCAGAGAAGAAATGAATAAAATTGAGAAGAATAAAACAATAGAAAAACTTATTGAAACCAAGACCTGGTTCTTTGAGAAAATACACAAAATAGACAAACCCCTCGCCAGACTTATTAAGAAAAAAAGAGAATCCACTCACATAAACAGAATCAGAAATGAGAAAGGAAAACCACAGAAATACAAAAAATTGTTAGAGAATACTATGAAAATCTATATGATAACGAACTGGATAACCTAGAAGAAATGGAAACTTTCAAGAAAAATACAACTTTCCAAGAGTGACCCAGGAAGAAACAGAAAATCTAAATGGACCAATTACCAGCAATAATATTGAATCGGTAATCAAAAAATTACCCAAGAACAAAACCCCGGACCAAGATGGATTCACCACTGAATTTTATCAGACATTTAGAGAAGACATAATACCCATTCTCCTTAAAGTTTTCCTAAAAACAGAAGAGGAGGGAGTACTTCCAAACTCATTCTATGAAGCTAGCATCACTCTAATACCAAAACCAGGCAGACAACACAGAAAAAGAAAACTACAGACCAATATCCCTGATGAACATAGATGCAAAAGTACTCAACAAGATATTTGCAAACTGAATTCAAAAATACATCAAGAGGGTCATAAACCATGATCAAGTGGGATTCATCCCAGGGATGCAAGGATGGTACAACATTTGAAAATCCATCGACATCACCCACTACATCAACAAAAAGAAGGACAAAAACCACATGATCATCTCCATAGATGGTGAAAAAGCATTCGACAAAAACATCCATTCATGATAAAAACTCTCAACAAAATGGGTATAGAGGGCAAGTACCTCAACATAATAAAGGCCATATATGACAAACCCACAGCCAACATCATACTTAACAGTGAGAAGCTGAAAGCTTTTTCTCTAAGATTGGGAACAAAACAAGGATGCCCACTCTCCCCACTTTTATTCAACATAGTACTGGAGGTCCTAGCCACAGTAATCAGACAACACAAAGAAATAAAAGGCTTCTAGATTGTTAAGGAAGAAGTCAAACTGTCTCTGTTTGCAGATTACATGATATTGTACATAAAAATCTGTAAAGAATTCACTCCAAAACTACTAGAACTAATGTCTGAATTCAGCAAAGTTTCAGGATACAAAATTAATACACAGAAATCTGTTGCTTTCCTATACACTAATGATGAACTAGCAGAAAGAGAAATCAGGAAAACAATTCCATTCACAATTGCATCAAAAAGAATAAAATACCTAGGAATAAAGCTAACCGAGGAGGTGAAACACCTATACCCTGAAAACTACAAGACACTCCTAAGAGAAATTAAAAGGGATACTAATAAATGGAAATTCATCCCATGCTGTTGGGTAGGAAGAATTAATATTGTTAAAATGGCCATCCTCCTAAAGCAATCTACAGAATCAATGCAATCCCTATCAAAATACTGACAGCATTTTTCAACGAACTGGAACAAATAGTTCTAAAATTCATATGGAACCACAAAAGACCCCAAATAGCCAAAGCAATCCTACGAAGGAAGAATAAAGCAGGAGGGATCTCGCTTCCCAACTTCAAGCTCTACTACAAAGCCAGTTATCAAGACAATTTGGTACTAGCACAGGAATAGATCCATAGACGAGTGGAACAGAATAGAGAGTCCAGATATTAACTCAAGCATATACAGTCAATTAATATATGAAAAAGGAGCCATGGACATACAATGGGGAAATGACAGCCTCTTCAACAGCTGGTGTTTGCAAATCTGGACAGCTACATGTAAGAGAATGAAACTGGATTACTGTCTAACTCCATACACAAAAGTAAACTCAAAATAGATCAAAGACCTGAATGTAAGTCATGAAACCATAAAACTCTTAGAAGAAAATATAGGAAAAACTCTCTTGAATATAAACATGAGCAACTTCTTCATGAACTTATCTCCAGAGGCAAGGGAAACAAAAGCAAAAATGAACAAGTGGGACTATTTCAAACTAAAAACTTCTGTACAGGAAAGGACATCATCAGTAGAACAAAAAGGCATCCTACAGTATAGGAGAATATATTCATAAATGACATATCTGATAAGGGGTTGACATCCAAAATACACAAAGAGCTCATGTACCTCAACAAACAAAAAGCAAATAACCCAATTATAATGGGCAGAGGATCTGAACAGACACTTCTCCAAAGATGAAATTCAGATGGCCAACAGGCACATGAAAAGATGCTTCACATCGCTAATCATCAGAGAAATACAAATTAAAACCACAATGAGGTATCATCTCACACCAGTTAGGATGGTCAACATCCAAAAGACAAACAATAACAAATGTTCAGAAGGATGTGGAGAAAGGGGAACCCTACTACTCTGCTGGTGGAATGTAAATTAGTTCCACCTTTGTGGAAAGAAATATGGAGGTTCCTCAAAAAACTAAAAATAGAAATACCATTTGACCCAGGAATTCCACTCCTAGGAATTTACCCTAAGAATGCAGGAGCCCAGTTTGAAAAAAACATATGCATCCCTATGTTTATCACAGCACTTTTTACAATAGCCAAGAAATGGAAGCAACCTAAGTGTCCATCAGTAGATGAATGGATAAAGAAGCGGTGGTACATATACACAATGGAGTATTATTCAGCCATAGGAAGAAAACCAGTCCTACCATTTGCAATAACATGGATGGAGCTAGAGGGTATTATGCTCAGTGAAATAAGCCAGGCAGAGAAAGACAAGTACCAAATGATTTCACTCATCTGTGGAGTATAAGAACAACGCAAAAACTGAAGGAACAAAACAGCAGCAGACTCACAGAACCCAGGAATAGTCTGTTACCAAAGGGAAAGGGACTGGGGAGGATGTGTGGGAAGTGAGGGATAAGGGGAAAAAGGGGTATTATGATTAGCACACGTAATGTAGGGGGGTTGGCATGAGGAAGGCAGTACAACACAGAGAAAACAAGTAGTGATTCTATAGCATCTTACTGTGCTGATGGACAGTAACTGTAATGGGGTATGTGGAGGGGACTTGATAATGGGGGGAATATAATAACCACAATGTTGTTCATGTAAGTGTATATTAAGGATACCAAAAATATAAGAATAAAAAATAAATAAATAAAAAATGAATGGCTAGGGAGACATCAAAAAAATAAAATAAATGCAACTGTGAAATGCATCTCTGGCCTTCAGTGTGAGTTTTTTGAAGCTGAAGGAAAATGTGTAGTCTGACAAACCCCACAGGGTCTTTTGTGAAATTTTTAACAGGAGATAAGGCCCTGCTCAGCTCTCATGTCCATGAAACAACTCACAGGTTTGTATTACCCGTATACTGAGCATTAGATACTGTGGGGTAAAAGTGAAGACACAGACATGTTACACATCTATATTATGTGTGCATGCAACATATTTACTGCCTTTGTTAAAATTTCTTTAACAAAATTTACTCTTGCTTTTGTTGGTTTCTCTGTTGGTAAGTACAAAGTACCCTTAGGTGGCAGTTCTGCTTCTACAGTTTTTTAATAGTGTGTCCTCTAGTAAGTCTTACCCTCTTAGTCTCAGTTAAGTCAACTGTAAAATAGGGATAACAAGCTTGATCTTCCTCACTGGTAGGGTTACTGTAAGCATAAGTAATTGTCCCAGTTTGAGTTTTGCCTGGTATCACCCGACTAATTGGCCATGTCTGGGTACATCTGCAAGGGCCATGAGGCAGATTTGTCAGGAGTCAGTTGTTACAAAGGACCACAGAATCTCTTGGAAAAGAACTCCTAAGCAAAAAAAGATACAGGCACATGAAATTGCCTTAGGAGTGGTGCTGGGAAGCCACAGTGTAAGAAGTAGCAGAGTCTTGATAATCAGAGTCCAAACCGAAAAGGTAGTTGGAGCGCTTTAGTCTAAGCAACAGACCAGAATAGCTTATATTAAAATTTTAGGAAAATATAGGAGATGAAAATCACTTTTGGGAGGGATAAGCAAAGAGCTATGTCAAGAGAGGAAATGACAGGCACTGGAAGATTGGGTTCTAGGGTTCTTCTAACCATCAGGAGAGATGTAGTGTCCATTACCTATTCTTGGACCATGAGTTTTACCCACAGAATGGTACCATTTCCTCTTTGATATGTAGATGGTAATTCAGAGAACTAGATATACATAAGATTTGTCACAAGAAACTGACAGATGTATTGCCAGTTCCTAAGGTAAATGGGCCTCCCATTAAGCCACTCCTTCCCAGAGGTGGTTGTTCAAGGTGTAGGTACAGAATGGTGACTGGCAAGTCAGTGGTTATGGAGCAGAGAGAAGTGAAGTCAACAGAAATCCTCACCTATACTTAGCTCTCCTCTGCACTGTGCTTGTTCTAGAAGCATGCATGTGACTAGGGAGCTCAATGGCTTGATATGTAGGCTGAGACCTGAGGGCCTTGAATCAGAATGACCTAGGAGAAGGAGGTGGTGATGTCTGGTGATTGTACTTTAGTCTTAGTAGTGAGGGCCTGGAACTTCAGCTAATTAGCTAGGGGTCCTGAGTGTGACATAATGCCACATGGGTAGGAGCTTCTCTGTGGGAGGGAGGTTGGTTATTGGTCTTAGGATAGCTGATATACTTGAGACAGGCTTCTGCTTCACAGAGTAGGGTTAGTAAGAGAAGGCAGTTTGGTAGGAACCTGATCAGAAAGGAGCTTATAGGAAGGTTGACCATAGGTCTCAGTCTGCCAGGCATAAACCCAATATGCACCTGTAGTTCTGGCATAATTATTAAAAGCACTCTTTTTTCACTTGCCAGGTTCTTCTGGTTTGGATGGTGAATTACATGGCAAGGAGCTTGGGTGAAGTTGCTTTGTCCTTTCAAATTTCTGTGCTGCTCTGCTGGCTGGCCCTTCAATTGGCAGTTCTTGCACTTTGCCTGAGGCATCCAAAGATCTCTATTCCCCTTCTGTTGCCTTGTACTCATCCTTTTTCCTGTCCCAGGCTCTTGGGAGATTATTTTTATGTGTGGTTATTTTTTGACCAGTGGGATTGTGTAGCCTGAGTATGGCTTTGTTCCAAGTTGCAAAGGCCCTAGTGACTGATTAATTTTTGTTCTTTTGCCAGTTTTGAATTTGATGGCCAAATGCATATGTTTCTGTGCTCTTTTGGAGACTCAGCCTTACCTGACAGTTACACAATACTTCTAGAACCAAGGCTTTGTGAAATTTGGTATTGCCCACTTGCTACCACGGCCCTGTCTGGAGGAGTGGGTAACCTTCACTACAGCGAGTACTGATAGCAGTTTTAATCAAAACAGTGTGTACCACAATCTCTGAAGGAAATGTAAGAAAACAAAATTGAAAATAAAACTTCCTTGAAGATCACTGGGAAAACCTAATCATCCTACCTGAACTTCTGCTGATAGAGCCCAGTTAGCTAATGTCAGCTTTGGGCCACTCATGCTCATCCAGCATATAGAACAGTGAAACCAATAGTCTTATGAAATCTATAGATTTCCTATTCATGTTCATGTCATCTAATTTTTATATCTTTAGGGTACAAAGACAGTCAAACTCAAGAGCAATTTTACAAGTTTATCAGGGCACTGATGGATGTCATTTGGGGATAGCACACTTCACTTATGCATTATGTATGAAAACCAAAACCACACAAATCACAGAGATATGCAGTTAATGGTGACATACACGCCCAGCAAGATACAGTGGTGAGGATGGTTGTAGTAGGAGATCCCCATAATAAATGCTGTGTTCACTAGGAAAGAATCTCACGGGAGTTGGAGCTTCCCCTCAACTACACCTCAATGCTAGGGAAAAAAAGTTAGGTACCTGTTTTCCATCTAATGGTTTATGTTGTACAAACATAGTGGATTTCTGGCAGCCAAAGCTGCCCTTATGGAAGCAGAATTGACCATCCTAGTGATATGAGTAAAAGGTATTAGTAAGCCTGGTTTCCCATCAACACTAGTAGAGATTAATTATTTCTACTAAGATATATGCAAGTTGTACAAATAAATACACAGTCCCATGTACTCTTCACTCAGCTTCCTCTAATGTTAATATCTTATATAAAGTATAGCACAGTATCAAAACTAGGCACTGGACATTGGTATAATACTGTTAACCAGATGAAAAGCCTTATTCAAATTTCACTAGTTTTACATACACTGGTGTGTGTGTGGTGGGGAGCATGAGGGGTTCAGTGTAAATTTACCTCTAGGTTTGTTCTTTCAGTTTAAGGCTATTGTCCCTATTACAATACAGCCTCTACTCACTTGGAGTGTGTTGTGACAGAAAGTACATGGGCTTTGGAACCTGACAAGCTTGACTATAAATCCTAGCTCTGCTATTTCTTAGCTATGTGACTGTGGTATTGGACAGATGATTTCATCTCGCAGAGCCTCAGTTTTCCTCTCTGTGAAATGGGATAATAGTTCCTAATTCATATGACTTTTGTGAGGATTAAATGGGACAATATACATAAAGTACCTGGCCTAGAAAACATTTTTCCCTTCCTCATGTCTCCTTCCTTGAGCCGGGTAGCATGTTAAGCTGTTATCAGTTCTTTATATCTCTGATTCTTTCCTGAGAAGAGCAGGTTTTAATGAGGAGGATGTGCGAAATGCATGAAAGCATTGTGAGTAATGGCACCAATGAAAGATTTTACCGATTTTAAAATTTTGCCGGGCACTAATCCTGTTCCAGGTGGTCTGTGGGTTGCTCTTGCATAGCATGAATGTTTATACTATTCCTACCCCTATACTTTTGCTTCTGTCATAAATGAAATCTAAATATTAAGTAAACATCTAAAATATTTAATAAACATCATAGTCAAAGTTTCATTTCTGTCTTATCTAGAAATTCTACTCTTACCATTCTTTACCACAAATTCAGAATCACTGTGTTAAGGAGGAGTCTGAGGGACTGGTGGTGTAAAAGTCGTACTTTTCTATAGATTTGAGTATTAAGCAGATAGCCACTAAAGGATCTGAAGGCTAGCTGGGATATACATTAGAGTGTTTCTACTGCTTTTTCTTTGGTGACTACAAGCCTTGGAGTCAAATTTTTTATATGAAAGGGGAGGCCAAAGATGCTACTGACCTTTCTTTTTAACCAGAGATTTTGTTTCCCTTCATTTGCATATTTTTTGAAGTCATGTTCATTGACTTTTTCAAAGAAGTGGCTTTTGGTTTTGTTGATTATTTTCTATTTTTGTTGTCACTGACATTTGTATTTTCTTTATTTTCTTCATCTTGTATTGTATTTGATTTTTTTCTAGTCTCAAGATGAAGTTTACATAATTGATTTAAGACACTTTTTCTATGGCCATTCAGTGTTAGAAATTTCATCCTAAACACTGCTTTAGCTTCACCCCACAAATTTTGGCTATGTGTGTTTTTACTCTATGATTTATGCTGAAGTTTAATTTCCCAATATTTGGGGATTTCCCTGATATTTTTTATTCTACTTTAGAACCATTTCATTTAGAAAATATACTATAGATGAGAATGTTTTTTAAATTAAGGGTTATTTCTGGATTCATAATATAGCCTATTTTGATGAATGTTCCACGTGCACTTCCATATTTGTTTAGTGGAACCTTCTATAACTTTCAGTGAGGTCAAGTTAGTTGATGGTGGTGTTCAGGTTTTCTATATCCTTAAATATTTCCTATCTGCTTGTTTTATTAATTATTGAAAAAGGGATCATGAAACATCCATTTACAATTGTGGATCTGTCTGTTTCTTTTTGCAGTTCTCTGTCAGATAAGGGCCATGTTTATGGAGGGTTTATTTTTTTTCATGTTCCTGCTCCACCTTCAGCTTTGAAGCTTCCCTGTGCACCTGTACTTCAGAGGGTGTCTCCTGTGTTCTTTCTTGCCTGTCATGCCAAGACTGCTGTTGCTTGTGACTTAGTCTTTGGTAGTCTGTTGCTGGGGCCAGAGGAAGTTCTCTGTTTTCTGGTTTCATTTTTAGGGCTGTGTATCTGGCTCTCAGGGGGTGGAGCTTTGTCAGTTGGCCTGCCCTTTCCAGCCAAGCGGATGTTGTGCAGGAGGGTTTCCTGCCACTCCCAGTGTTGGGAAACCACCCGGAGGCCAGGACTACTTCCTGCTTTTCTCCAATGTCAGGATACTTGGTCAACAATGAATGCTGTGGGTTTCAGCCCCGGACAAGTTCACTATGGATTCAATGAGACCAAAGAAATAACAGTGGAACGTTCTTGGGGTGAAAGGGTTTATACCCAAGTTTATTCCCATGGTGGCAGGTCAATCACTAGAATCCTATCCACTTGGAGCAAGTCTGCATGCAGCAAGCTGGTCTCTGCCTCTGGGCCTCACTGGCCCCACAGCCTTCTCAGTCTCTGTCCTAGATGCTGCCACCACTCCAGCCTCTGCTCTCCTGCAGCCTTGCAGCCATGCCACTGTGTTTCCCTGAGCACTGGGCAGAGCTCTTTATAGAGTCAATAATGATGTATTGCCCACACGTGTATAGTGAGCCAACCAACCAGGGCCAGGTGAGAATCCTGGCCTTAGGACCCTTCACTTTATCCACAAGTGACTACTTTTTAAAGATAAGGAATTTTTTGCTTTATTTTAGGGTAGTGGGTCTCAAAAGTGTGGTCCCCAGACCAGTATAGTCAGCATCACCTGAAAACTTTGATATACAGATTTTCAGGCCCCATCCCATACAACCCAATAAGAAATTAGGTGGGATGAATCTGAGAAACTTGTGTTTTAGCAAGTTATCCAGGTGATTCTGATGCCCTCTCAAGTTTGAGAATGACATTCCTAGGAGGAAAAGCTAATGTTGCCATTTGCTCTTTTTATTTGTGAGAGTGGATGGAGTCCCCCTGGTCCAGATGTTTCCAAAGCAGTTTATTAAGTTAAAACTCATGAGTGCTCCTGGGCCTAACCTCTGTTTTGGTTTCTTTTGTTCCTGTTTAAATTTTCACTTGTGGCTCTTTTTAGAAAAACTACATACACTTTTGCTGTCCTGGGATGAGGTTTCTTTTGCTTTGATTATCCACTGTCTTGCCAGTGGATTTCAGCCCCATGGCAGTTCACTATGGATTCAGTGAACACAGCCAAAGTGATCTTCCTACTAGAACCTGCTACTCTTCCAGGGGCCTTCAGCTGTGCAGAAATGAGAAACCTACAAGGAACCTTCAACTTGTCCCACTTTTCTCATTTGCCACCTGTCTTGCCAATGGGTTTCAGCCCCAGGCGAGTTCGCTATGCATTCAATGTGACCAAAGAAATGACAGGAGAATGTTCTTGGGGTGAAAGAGTTTCTGTCTCTGGGCCTCTCCACCCCTGCAGCCATCTCTGTCTCTGTCTTCAGCACTGCCACCACTCCAGTCTCATCTCTGCTCCCCTGCAGCCTTGCAGCTGTGCCACTGTGTCGACCAGAGCACTGGATGGAGCTCCTTATATAGAGTCAATAATGATGTATTGCCCACATGTGTGTAGTGAGTTAACCAACCAGGGCAAGGTGAGAATCATGGTGTCTTGCCAATGGGTTTCAGCCCCAGGCAAATTCGCTATGGATTCAATGTGACCAAAGAAACTGACGGCAAAACTGTTCTTGGGGTGAAAGGGTTATACCCAACTTTATTTCCAGGTGGCAGGTCAGTCACTAAAATCCCATTCCCTCAGAGCGAGTCTGTATGCAGCAAGCCAGTCTCTGCCTCTGGGCTCCTCTGTCTGCACAGCTATCCTCTGGGTGTCTGTCCTCGGCACTGCCACCACTCCAGCATCTGCTCTGCTCTCCTGCAGCCTTGCAGCCATGCCACCATGTTGCACACAGAGCACTGGGCAGAGCTCTTTATATAGAGTCAACAGCCATGTATTGCCCACAGGTGTGCAGTGAGCTAATCAAGCAGGGCCAGGTGAGAATCTGACCACAGCAACTCTCATTAAATCCACACCTGGTCATAGGCATCTTCACTTTATCCACAATCTTGGGATTAAAGGGTTTATTACATGGGTTTATTCTCTCAGTGATAGGTTGAACACTGCCAATGGGTTTCAGCCACCAGCAAGTTCACTATGGATTCAGTGTGACCAAAGAAATGACAGTAGAACATTTCTCTGGGGTGAAAAGGTTTATTACCCAGCTTGTTCTCCTGGTGGTAGGTTACGCACTAGTGTCTCTGCCTCTGACCAGATCACTGAGCAGAGCACTCTATATAGTGCAATAATAGCTTATACCCTAAAGGTGTGGAAGCAGTAGCCTAGCAACAGGACAGTTACATCATCAAGTGGTTTAAGTTCAATGAGGATCCTGGCCATAGGAACCCCAACTTCCCCACACTCCACCGCTCCAGGACTCTGGCCTTACAATCTACACACTCTCAGTCTTCCATAATGGTCCCTGTGCTAGAAAGCTGGAGCACTGAAACCAGATTCCACAATAGCAACAGAGGATAACAGCAACTTAGAGATAAGAACAAAAATTAAGATACAACAAGATTTTGATACAGGTAACAAAAATTATAATAATCCTCAAGCCAGAGGAAGTTCCCAATGCACAAAGATTTTAGGGGCGATAAGACACGTTTTAATGACACAAACATAGGTAAATCTTGTCCTTCAGGTAGGATGCATGCAAGAGAGTGATAGGACTGTAGCAGGAAGGGGGTCCCTTCCAAGTATAGTATACCATAGTTTTACTCCTTTCCCCGTGGGGGTTACTGAAGAGGCTATATATAGTGCTACTGGAGGTGCGTGCACTGGCCATAATGATAAAACAAAACTCCCATGTAAGATGCTCCTACCTTCTGGCCATACAGGTTATACTCCTGAGAACTTTGGGGGCCACTATGCTGTTATTCCAGGAATACACAGGAGGCCAGCTTCCAGGCCTTGTCCCCAAGGTGTCAGGAGAGCCAGCCATCATTGGCCCATGTGTTGAAAGGTCCAAGGCCACGTCCACTCAATGGAGTATCCGGGGTTTAGTGCAGTTGGTGCTGGCAGCAAGATGTTATTCTGGTGGCCGAACCTCGGCTTCAGTGATTCTTCCTTGGTTTGCAATTGCGGTTGTATAGGGGAGGCAGCCATATGTGTTAACATGTCTACGGGGTTAAGGACTTCCTTTCAGGGTCTTTCATTCAAACGCCGTAGCATGGTCCATAAGCAGACTAACCATACCCACAGACCATTGGTATCTGACTTTAGTCCAGATTTTAACAAGCCATTGTGCCTGTCTGTTATGCCTGCTACGGTAGGATTGTATGGCACATGAAACTTCCATTTGATTCCCAGCTGTCGCACCCATTCTTGCAGTGTATGTCCAATAAAAAGGGTGCCCTGATCATTCTCAATTACTTGTAGTCAGCCATAGGTGGCAAAGAGATGCTCCAGGCCTCTTTTGGTCATTGGCTGGTCTGCAAAACGGGAAGGAAAAGTAACCAGAAGTCCAGTAGCTGTGTCCACACAAGTCATGGCATACTGATATCTTTCCGAAACAGGTAGGGGCCTAATAGAGCCTATCTGCCACCTGATGAGGGGTATAGGCTCCTGAGTTATTGTCCCATGTTGTTGTGAAACTCGGTCTAAGTCCCTTTTGGAGAACACGACACACTCCTGCTGGGCTCTACTAACTTCTTCAAAGGTCAAAGGCAAGCCTCACCGACAGGCTACAGCCCACATTGTCTTCTGCCCAGCATGCAACAAAAGCTGTTGTAGCCACTGGGCTACATCAGAGGCAGGCTTTCCTTCTGAACAACGTATCTGGGACAATTTATCTGCTTCATTATTTCCTGGGGATGCCAGTGGCAAATGACCTGTCACATGGTATACTGTAATTATTTTAGTCTGACCACAGGCCCATAAGTCTTGCCACAATTCTTGCACCCAGAGGGGTCTGTGATCAACCAGCCAGTTGGCATTGTACCGGGTTGGTAGCCACAGGGTCAAGCCCCGATAGACAGCCCAGCTGTCAGTGCAGTCAACTATAGGGGAGGGCTCCTGGCTGATCACAAGCCACACGGCCCCCAACTCTGCCCATTGGCTGCTCTTCCCCTCACCATCTCCCATCCATATTGTCTCAGTCTTAGGATGGAAAGCTATGGCCCTACACGTTGGGGACAGCACAAGGCTGGACCGGTCTGTGTACCATGCATCTTTGGGTATAGGGGCTCTTCCCTTCCGATAGGAACTCTCTGCTACTAATGGTTCAAAAGGAAGTTCACCTTGCTTTTCACTAGTATGTGTCACCAGCCCCAATAAGCATTGGAGTTCATCTCTCAAGGGGCTAGTAGAGAGCGCACTACACTGTTGTAGGTAAGCACCACACTTGGCCAGTGTGGGCGTTTGTGCCACAGCACTACTTGGCATTTGGGTCAAGTCTAGTACACACCCCAAGATGGGACGGGTGGTTATTACCTTTATTGGGGTCATTCCAGTGATGGGTTCTGTAGCCATCAAGGCATGATACACGGCAGCCAGTTGTTTTTCTATCAAAGTGTATCATACCTGTGCCCCTTTCCAGAGTTGTGACCAGAATCCAAAGGTTGGTGAGTTTGTTCAAGCCGCTGCCAGAGACCCCAGCCATAACCATCATCAGTCACATGAACATTCCAGCTCACAGGGCCCTGATGGGTCTATCATACTCAAGGTCTGCATGGCCTTGACTGCCTGTTTTTCTGTAATAAAGGCAGATGCACATGTCTCATCCTAATCCCACCTGACTCCCTTTGATACCAACCGGTATAAGGGCTTCAGAATTTGTGCCAAGTGCGGGATAAACACTCTCCAGTAGCCTAGAAGACTCAAAAACTCCTGTAGCAATGCTACAGTTGTAGTACTAGGAAAGGCCTGGACTTTATCTATAACTGCTTCTGGTATAACTTTGGTCTTACCTGACCACATGACTCCCAAGAACTTGGGAGACAAACTAGGTCCCTGAGCCATGGTACTGTTCACAGCCCATCCTTTCTCTTGTAGATGTTGCAGTAGTCTAGGTGCTGCACCTTCTAGATCTGAAAGAGAATCGGACGTGAGCATGACATCATCAGTATAATGGTACAGCCGCACCATTGGCAGTTTCTCCCATGTAGCCAAGTCCTGGGCTATAAGTCCATGACAGATGGTGGGGCTGTGGAGGTATCCCTGTGGGAGGACGGTGAAAGTCCATTGCCATCCTTCCCACGTGAAGGCAAACTGTTCCTGACTTTCCTGCTCAATGTCAATGGAAAAGAAGGCATTAGCAATATCTACCACATAATGATATGTTCCTAGTTCATGGCTGAGGGTATCCATCAAGCCTGCAATAGGGGGGACAGCAGCATACATAGGGGGTATGACTTTATTCAGTTCTCTGTAATCCACAGTCATACACCCGGAGCCATCTGGCTTTTTTACTGGCCACACTGGGGAACTGAAAGGACTATGGGTGGGCTTTATAATACCCATATTTTCAAGCTCCTGGAGAGTTTCTCCAATCTCTTTATGCCCTCCAGGCAGTTTGTATTGTTTGGTATTAGTCACCACCCAAGGCATAGGCAAAACTATGGACGGGTGCCTAGCATGTCCCCTCAGAACTGCGTTCACCACACGTACTCTCAGTCTCAACTCACCTGCAGTGGCCTGCAACCTTAGACACTGACAGATATCAATCCCCATAATATACTCAGGCATAGGAGATATATACATAGCATACTCGTATGGGGTACACGCCCTATTCCCAAAGGGATTTGGGCTTTTTCACTCTGATAGCCTTCCCCCCGTATCCATCTATGAGAGTGGGGTTTCCATGAATCTGTCAACATACAGCCCCTGTGTTCTCCAGAGCCAGGACACGTATGTTCACTTGGGACCAATGGATAGCTATTTCAACACGTGGCCTCTTGTCCCCCCCTGGTCCCTCAGGGCAGATACCTTGACCTTCCCCTCAGTCAAACCATGTTCCCCAATCATCGTCCTGTGTGGGCTCAAGTGAGGTTGGCTTGTTCTCCTGCAGGAAGTCTTGCAAACACACAGGCCAGACTCGTGGCTCTGTCTCTGACCTCTGCCTCTTTGGTCTTAATGGCTGGAACTTCTGCTCTGGTTTCAGCTGTTGCCATAGCTCTAGTAAGATCCTATTTGACTTCCTATCTAATTTCCTTCCATCTGCTCCTGTGCATATTAAATCAATCCACATCTAGGTCCTTGTAACCTTCATGGGGCCCTGTAAATTCTTCTTGCCAGTGACAGGTCTTATTTCTTTCTGAGTTCTCATTGCTATAGCCTCTCCTGTACATGTCACCTTGCTTATGGGATGCCCTAAGTGAAGGGAAAGAATGGCCACTAGAGACCCAAAGAGGGATGTAGGAGCCATTTAAAGTACAATATCTCTCATCCCAGTAGTGAAAATCTCTTCATCTGGGCCATAATTCTCTGGACTATACATGGCGTTTCTTATGCCTACCTCTCATAACACCTCTTGGAGCTCAGCATATGGCTGCCATCTAACAGAAGAGGATGATAGATCACCCGGATTGGGCCACACAGCACAAAGTGTAGCCATAAGCCCACTGGGGAGGGAGTGACTCCCTGGGGTCTGATGTGCATTTTGTAATCGCTGCCACAAGGTAGGGTGCACTGTCAGGGAATACAACTGTCCCACCTCTTATCCCGACAGAACAATTCCACCCACCCTAAGTCCCACAGACGCAGGAGCCAAGCTGACACTGAGTCTGAGGGCTTCTGCCTAAACCGGGAGCCCAGATCCACCAGCTCAGCCTAGTATAGGGGCGGACCATAGAGAGCCCCACGACCTGGGGAGGTGGCGGCTCCTCTCTTTGGCAACTTTCAGCTGCTGGGTCTTTATTTTATTTACAACCACCAGGTGTCTTTTCAATACAGGAGGGCCGGTGCTTCCAGCACCACCCCTTCATACTTCCCCATCTCCTCCATTTCTGAGGTTGATGGCACCTTTCTCTCCCCTCCCCCACTTGCCTCCTCTGCTACAACCTTTATCTTTTCTACTGTGCCCCAGAACAATGCTACTTCAGTCTTTAGAAGCTCTTACTTCACCTCAATGCTTCGCAGCTCATGTTCTCATGCCACCTCCACCTGTGCTTCCCTCAGGAGTTCTTTTCCTTGATGGCCTCTTCCTCCTTCAGAACACCTGGCAGTGCTGCCGTCTCGTTCTGTAAAGAATTGTTTACCTCTCCAATGGCACCTTGCTGCCAGCGTTCTCATGCCATCTCCTCTCTCATCAATGCCATTTCTCTCTTCAGGGAATCCACAGAAGTTTGCAGCTAACATACTCATGCTGCCACTTCTTGGGTCTCTTCTGCAGACTTTTTTTTAATACTGTGAGAAGTAGCCAACCCACAGTCCCTGCTGCCTTATGGGCACTCTGTTTCTCAAAGTATTTACTTACTATACCAGGGGCCTCCCCTACTGCCTCAGGTGTCACCTCCACTTGCCTCCAGTCTTGGGGTGGGGTCCAGTCCACTGTGAAGCAAGCCACCTCATACCACATACCCATTGGGGGACAGTCCGCTGTCTCCCATTCACAGGGGCAGCCTGTCTTTTTACTTGGTCAACAGGGAACCCTACCGACTACGCCAATTGTCTTGCCAATGGGTTTCAGCCCCAGTCAAGTTCGCTATGGATTCAATATGACCAAAGAAATTGACAGCAAAATGTTCTTTGGGGTGCAGGGGTTTATTACCCAGCTTGTTCCTCCTGTGGAAGGTCAAGCACTAGGATCTCTGCCTCCACCCAGAGCACTGGGCCGAGCTCTCTATATAGCACAATAGTAGCTTATTGCCTAAAGGTGCAGAAGCAGTAGCCGAGCAACAGGCCAGTTACATCATCAGGTGGTTTAAGTTCAGTGAGGATCCTGGCCATAGGAACCCCAACTTACCCACAGATGGGAAAGCTGGCTTTCCTAACAGCTCATTTTTCCTTTTGGGAGCAACTGCAAAATACAGGTCAGACCCTAGAAAATCACTCCCTCCTCAATTGGCCTATGGCTGCACTTCATGCTGTATGGCCCATTCAGGGTGATTTACTGTCTTTCCTGGCTAGATGGTAGATATATGCGAAGCTCCAACAGGTATTACAGAAGTTTTGCATGAAAAAATGGTATTTACAGTCCAGTGAATTATGGCCCAGATGAGGTGCCTTTTACTGTGGGGATGAGGAATATGGTGGTTGATATGGCTCCCCATCCCTCTTTTGGCCCCTATTGGCCATTCTCGTCCCTCACATAGGGCAGCCTATAAGTGAGGTTATCCATACAGTAGCAGACTTGGGAGAGGCTGAAGCATGGATGCATAGAAGGAAATATGATCTGCTACTCAGAGGAATATTTTAAAGGGCTGCATGAAGGTCAAAAGGACCCAAATGTGAGTTGACCCCAAGAATGTTCTGTTGTCATTTTTTGGTCTCAGCAAATCCAGAGTGAACTTGCCCAGGGCTGAAACCCTCTGGAAAGACAGTACATTTTTTTGGTTTAAAGTCTTGGTAAATTTATTAAAAGTTGAAATATAGTTGACATACAATATTGTATTAGTTTCAGGAGTACAACAGTGAGTCTTCAGTTGCATACATTACAAAATGTTCACCACTGTAAGTGTAGTTACCATCTGTCACCATATTGAGTTATTACAATATTATTGACTATATTCCCTATGTTGTGCATTTTATTCCAGTGACTTATTTTGTAATTGGAAATTTGTACCTCTTTAACCCCTTTACCTATTTTGCCCATTCCCCAAACCCCTTCCCTTATGGCAACCACCAGTTAGCTGTAGTTATGAGTCTATTTCTATTTTATTTGTTTGTTGGTTTTATTTTACTTAGATTCCACATATAATTGAAATCATATGGCATTTATTTTTGACTGATTTCCCTTAGCGTAATAACCCCTAGGTCCATCCATGCCACTGCAAATGGCAAGTTTTCATTTGTTTTTAAGACTAATAGTACACTGTATACACATACACCCCACATTGTTATCCATTCTTTTATTGATGGGATGCTTAGTTTGTTTGCATAAGCTGGCTATTGTAAATAATACTGTAATAAACAGTGATGCATACATCTTTGTGAATTAGTGCTTTGTTTTCTTCAGATAAATACTCCAGAAATGGAATTAACGGGGTTATTTGGTGTTTCTGTTTTTAATTTTTTTGCGTAATGTCTGTATTGTTTCACATGGTGACTGCACAAATTTACATTACCTTCAACAGTGCACTAGGATTCCCTTTTCTCCACGTCCTCCATGTTTTGTTCTTTTTAATAATCCTTTCAGTTACTTAAGACTGATATTGGAAGGAGAGAAGAGATATTGTTTGCTCCTGTTAAAACATCTTTTAAGTTAAATTCTTTCCAACTAAGGGTACATTAGGAAATAAAATTGGCTTACTTTACAGAATTGTGTAAATTTATAGGCCTAGGTAATTATTAAACACTAGAACTATACAAGAAATATGGCATCATTTAGAAATAACCTAGTCTTTTATAACCATTTTACATAGGAGGAATCCAAGAGTTAGAATGGGGGAATAGCATGCACTAGTTCATACAGCAAGTTATTTCAGAGCTGAAGCTGAAACTTAGAATGGACTGGTGATTTTCTGTTTCTGGAGGGAATGTAGCAGAAACAGAAGCAGAAGGACAACTTTCTGGCCTGGACAGATTTAGCTCAAGGATAATTCCATTTTTGAACTTTAGAGTATACTACATTTACGCTGACTCAGCTTTCAGAAAATTGGGCTGTTAGAAGTCACAGAGGGAGTTAGCAGCTGTAACAAGAAACAGCAAAAGGACTGTTGCCAGACTTAATAAATCTTGGCATATTTGAGAAAATGTCCCAATAAGTTACATATGCTTATTCATGTGTGTAAAACTTTGGCTCTAGTGCTTTGGCAATATAAATATGTTTTGCATTGCAATCTGAGTGCTGGATTGCATGTTTATTAGTCCGTGAGAACCCCTCTTCTGCTAATTACCTTTGCTTCATTTCTCCTTTTTTTTTTCAGTCTTCTTATTTCCTTTCTACACAAAGCCACGAAGAGGGTAGAGAACACAGTCAGAGCTGTCATGAATTTAGTTCTAGTTCTTTTCTCAAGCCCCGCCATCCCTTCTAGCCTTAGTGATCTTCACCTTATCTAGAGTTTTAACATCAAACCACATCAGCAATCCTTCAGCACTGTGGAAAAATGCTATTGAAAGAAACGGGAAACTAACAAAGTGGGTAGAGGAATGAAATGAGGAAGTACAACAGTCACTCTCAAAGACAGATAGTCACATTCTTGTCCTATAGAAACAGTAAACTGAAATCCATTTCCTGAAAAATCAAGGTACAAGCAGAGACACTGTCAGACTGAATTATTCACTCAGGGTTTAGCACAATCAACTTTTCAGAAATTGGGAGGAAAATAAAAGCCATGTTTGCTTTGTAAATGGACTCATATTACGAGTTCTTTATTCTGGGTCATAATCCATTTCCAATAGGGTGAGTCATGAAGCATGCTGTAGCAGCAAAACAAACCAATGAGGAAAGGGAGGATATAATTTAAGGGCCATAGAAACATAATATTTGCTCTATTGGCCTACATGGGGAAGTTGGGGTTCCTATGGCCAGGACCCTTATTGAACTTAAACCACCTGATGATGTAACTGG